>JANHAO010017753.1:0-13853 GCA_026873985.1 Saraca asoca
TCTAATCAATTCACGTCATTGATGATGATGGTTGCATTGACTTTATGATTTGGTCGGTGGGTTGATGATGAATGTTCATCCACTTAATCATTCCTAAGATGCAAAGGAGCAAAGGGAAAATCAAATGGGTATCAATTAAAAAAGAGAACTAAGAATATTTATGCCATGAAATATGAATCAATTATATGTTAACATGTCACCATACACTTTAGGTAAACCTTTTTCCATATTGTGGTTTTGGTAAGAAACATAAAAGCAAAGTTCAAGATGATAAACGGCAACAAAAAGCAAAAAGTTGAGCAATATTTCTCAAATCTCAACATTCTGCTTTAAATTTCAGCCAATGTTTGGTGTAGGGACCTTTTCTAAAGGAAAGCTTGATAGCTTAATGCAGCTTATTATTGTTGAATATTTACACGAGCAAGCCATAAATTACCATTAGAGGACGTTGTGATTTGGATTTATTATTTAAAATATCAAAATTAATTTATTTATGATTTATTTTTTTAATATTTTATCCAGCTCAATAATTTTTCTATTAAAAAACAAGTATAATTTGTATGTTTTTGTTATCTTTTTTCCCACTTTAAAATTATAAAATAAATGAATTGAGATTGTTGAATAATAAATTTAATAATATATCTTTAAATTTCAATTTTAGCAAAAATGACGTTTAACGGATAGAATAATTTGGCCATAAAAATGTTACTCACCATAATTAATCTTTTTTGTTTAATTTTGTGACTTTAAAGGAGAATGAAGAAAGATTATGTAATAAAATGTATAAAATTTATTTATTTTTAATGAAAATTATTTCAAAGTGCAAAGAGAATAAATTACAAATAAATTAATTTGGATATTTTTAAATCATAAATGAATAAAAGGTAAATTATATTTTTTCTTAAATAATTGACTACCTTGCAAGTCAAAGCACAGCATATAGGCATGCATCAAGAATAAATCACATACACGTATATCTTAGTTACATATTCCTAAGAATGCAACATATATGATGGGCAAGCCAACTACCACTCATATTAATTTCACATTCTTTCAGTTGTTGATTTTCATATTGGTTATTTCATAAACACAATCATAAATAATAATAAGTGAGTTTTAACTTTGTTATATTTAGATGCACCATCCAAATAAAATAGATACATATTTTTATAATTTTTTATGAAAAATTTTAAAATTTTTTATTAAAGTTGTAAAATTTTCATAAAAATCTAAATTTTTTTGAAGTTTTTTATTATAATTTTCCAAATATAATTACAATTTTTTATATATTTATTACTCACAAAATCATATGCATTTATTGTAAGATTTTATATAAAAAGATAAAATTTATGATTATTACATTAAATTTTTCAAGGATATCCTTGCAGAATCTTTCAATATTTTTATATTTATTGATTGATTTTAATTTTAATTGTTAAATAATTTTAAATAAAAATCGATCGGTTCATAAACTAATTAAGCCGTCCTCAAGCTCATAACTCGCACTAATTCAATACGAGTCGGACTGGCCAACCTATTTTCCCAGTGTTATTTGTATGCAATGGCAATGATAGAGAGGGGGTATGGGGGCCTATACATCATGTAGCATTAAAATTCAGTGCAATAATTATAGCTACAGTTGTTGTATCTGACCTTTGATTTATGGGAGATCTACAGGATTTCAGAAGACCCTACACATTGGGATAGTCAGATGCAACAATTGCAGCTGTAACAATTGCAGCTGTAGTTACTATATGAGACTGTGTATGGGAAAATGCTAAACTATCCAATAAAATGGACCTAAGAGGTAGAGCTGTTTAAATGGATTCGGGTTCACGACAAGACTGCGAGTCTATTAAAAAAAAGGCGGACTAGGAAAGTAGTCTGCATGGACTGGACTTAATATTCCGTAGATGAGTCTACTTATATATATATATATATATACACATTATATGTTACAAATATATGATTTTAGAATCCACAATTATTGCTTTAGATTTAAAATTGTTTTAAAAAGATTTTAAATGATTTAGAAAAATAAAAAAAGTTTGTAGACAAGTTCGTTGGGTTAGTGGACCACAAGTTTTAGAACTCGGACTGCCATTTGCATATTTCATAATTTTTGCACACGTGTCCAATCCAATCTATTTATGATAAGTCCACATGAACTAGTTTGCAGACAGATCAGATGAGTCCGTTCAACAACTCTACTAAGGGACAAAAGGGTGGATGAGACTGCATGGTTAGTGATTAGTATGGTCTACTGAGATAAAGGGCAGGTACTGTCCTTTTGTGCACGTACATGGATAATGGTGGCTAGGGATATGATCGTACTATACAAAGTGACAAGTAGTTGTTGGGTGACTTGTGACTAGGCTTGGGTAAGCATTCATGGAGAAAAGAGTGAATGGGTCGGTGTTAGGGTGTTGGCCTGTAGGTGATCTTCTAGGGTATATAGGGCAATCTTTTAGAGGCGAAAAGGTTGGTAAAGCTTTGGTGTTATTACTTGCCCCTTCGTCCCCCCAGGGGTTATAAGTAAAGTGTTCATTAGTTTGTGCTCATTGATTGGTCAAAGATGCTTCGTTTCCTTGCATGTTGAAGTGTACAATGGTTACCTTGGTTTTAGTGTAATTGATGGCCCCAAGCATTAATTTCAGCATGTGTTTTCATGGTCATCATCATTGTGGGCTTTTTATGTTTGTTCAAATTGTCTCTTAGTTTCAGGAAGATCCAAGCTATTGGACTTTAGTAGGTACAAAGAGGCATTTCCCCCTCTCTATTCACTTTTTTGTTCAAATCTTCCATGTTATTTCATTCTGTTGCTAGCTTAGCGCTTCTACTCGTATTTTCTCGTCCTTGCTTCATCGTGTTCTCTGACACTGTCATGGTTGTTGGTGGTTGTGCTTTTGCTTTGTGACTGGTCACACTTGTTTTTGGTAAATTCTTTTGTTCCTCATGATGTTTGTTGATACTTGTCATCTTTGTGTTTGTACATGCTTATTAAGTTTCAATTTATTTCCAACTTCTCTCGATTCTTTCTTTGTTCAACTACCTAAATGTCTCCCAATTTTCAGGTTTGTTCATGGTTCCCTTGTTCTTCTTTTTGATGTGTTATGTCTTCCCCATTGTACATTGGCCTCTTTTTTAGCACTTCCTTTCTTTCTCCAATAGAAGCTTTAATGGATTTTAAGGATGCCAAGAGCTCATACTCTTTGAGGTCTGGTCAAAGCTCTTCTTTATCTCTACCAAGTTCGTTGTCTTTCTTTGAGATACTAACACTAAAGATGTCCCTGCAGACTTCCTTTTCTACCTCTCTTTTGAAGGTAAGGGTAGATATTTCGTGCCAAACATTCAATGATCTAGCATGTCTATTTGGGGAAGTGCTAGGCCTTTTTGGTGGTGCTATTGGAAATGATCAAGATCTAATAATTATTTCAAATGATAAGGATGTAGAGGCATCTAGTCTCTGAAGGGTTATTGGGGTAGGTGTGTTAATGCCAAGGAATGCATACACCTGAGTAGCTTACCTTCCTAAGCTACCTGCATCCAAAAGTCTCACCATAGTAATGGTTCTAAGCAGGTTGTCAAACCAAAATGATGACACTATAGGCTTGTGCTTTGTTAATGTTGTGTATAAGAACACTGTTGCACATCCGTATCACTTTGATTAGGTGGCTTTAACTAATATAGAGTGTTGAACTTATGTAGGAAATCAGTACGAAGGGCGATTCAACTTATTGGCTCTCACATATATGAAAAAGCTTGTAGTTATGATACTAATACTTTTTTCAAGCATACGTGGTAGTCATGCTTAAATTTTGGGTGGTTCCCCTTTTTTCCAAATTTGAGTGAGAATTGACGACGACGATCAGGGCCAGACCTTCTCAATTTTCATATAACATATGGGTTGTCATAATGTGTTTTCAAATGATCTTGAGGCAGGTGGAGCACCCTCATGATTTGGAAGCCTTCCTTCACTTTTTTGTTTAAAATCTACATGGTGGACATGCTCATTTTTAATATAGGGTTCTCCCTAAATGATATCATGGTCTAAAATTTGTAATAGGGTTAGCCTTGAATATGAAAGCTTGGAAAGACAATTTCCTGTTTTCTTATGAAGTGGGGCTGCCCAAAGCCAAACCTTTCATTTATGAGTGTAGAGAGTCACATGTTAGGCTTTATGAGGAGACCATTAACGTGATCCTTTAGGCTTTGTTAGTGATTGGTTTTGACAATGATACCAAAGTTCTTATAAGTCTCAATTACTATGTATGTTATCTATTCAACCCCATCATTGCTTTACTAACTTTTGTGTTTCCTTTTTACAAAGGCCTACTTGCATTATATAAGTTTCCACCACTTGATGAGAATTCCTTGGTGGAAACCTGGTTTATTGAGGTGATTGGTGGTGCTCATTTCTACTAATAAGAGGGCTCGTAATGAGCGAGAAATGTAGGAAAAGGGGCACCAGAAGCATGGGAATGTTGATTGAGTCTATGAAAGTGAGCAACGACCAAAGGATCATTCTAATGATGGTGAAAAATGCAACTAGAAGAAGAAAGACCATTGCCAGAGTAATCATAATGACTTGTAATGCTAAAAGAAAAGGTGAATTGAAGGTTCAAAAGGGCCTATGTTCACTTGAATAGCTCCCCAATCCCTTCTTCTAATCTTTGCATGCCTTATTCACAAACCCAACTTGTGTTTTCTGGGGTGCTAGGGCCCATTAACACTATGCTAAAGAGCATATATGTGGTCTTAGACAAGGTGAAAAGGGTCATAAACTTGGCCTTGGCTAAACTCCCTCAATTGTGTGTTAAGAAAAAAAATGGATCCAATGCTCGAGAAAAGGAAGTAATTATTGTAAAGGCTATGGAGGAAAGGGACACTACTATCCAGAATTTGTCCGTTTAGTCAAGGAGCTAGAGGAGGTGTGAGATAAGATTTGTTTGTGAGACCCAGGTCCAAAATTTGTTAGAAGCTATCACTAAGGCCAATAGTGATGGGATTACCCTGGAAGAAAAACTAGTGGAGGACGAGGAGATGACAAACTTAGATGCTTAAGAACTTCACATTTTGAGGTTCAAGTTTTGGAGGATGATAAGCTAAGAAACTCATAGCTCTTGGAATAATGCCATTTACTAGATTAAGAGGGACAACATTAATGTTCAGCTGGACTTGTCAAAGTTGAAACATTTTCATGACTATTTGTTTGACACTAGTGTTAACCTTCTTGAAGATTTTAAGAAGTACAACTCTTCTTCGTTCCATGTCCTTGAAGCAGGCAATCCGCACTGGGGACGATTGAAATGCTGGGAGGTGAGGTGGGAGTGGGCAATGCCAAGGTCACAAGCCTCAACATAGAAGGATTTGTTGTTGAGGTAGTTAAGTTGAATGTTGAGGTTATTGGTGAGGCTTCTACCCTAAGTCATGGTTAAGATGAATGAAAGGCCCAATGGGTTGTTCTAAAATTATGTATTGAGTTTGAATCTTGTTAACTTTATGTTACTCTGTGGGCATCCTACTAAGATATTTGGCTTACTTGTAGGTGCTGAATGCATACTTTGGTGATGTTAACATGTTATTTACATGGTAATTTTATGTTTTGATTTTGTTTATTTTAATACATTTGTGTGTGATGCATTACTTTTGTTTATTGGCTCTAAAGGCCTTTGGTTATGATTGTTTTTTTTTTTTGTGAAGTTTTGGCTTCAAAAGCTATGTGTTGCTAGTTAGGTAGGGTAGTATGGTTTACAATTAAGCATTTATACAATGAAAGGTTGGCTATGAGTTGATGCGCTGCTTGTTGTCTAGGTCTATAACATCCTAGTGGAATTATTCTACTAAGCTGAAGAGTAAGGTACTACGGGCACAGGGCGACCTTTTCAAATTGTTCTACCAAGCTGAAGAGGAAGGCACCATAGGTGCAAGGCAACCTCATGGAATTATTCTACCAGACTGAAGAGCAAAGCACTAATAGGCATATGGCAATCTTGTGGAATTGTTTTATCAAGCTTAAGAGTAAGGCATCATAGGCACATAGCGACCTTTTTGAATTAATTCACCAAGCTGAAGAGCAAGGCATCACAGGAGTAAGGTGACCTCTTGGAATTGTTCTTTTGTTATTGTTGAGGTTAAATTAGCAAAATGTAGAGAAATCATACAAGTTAAATGGGTTTTTAAACTTTTACTCATTTCATTAATAGTTATGTACAAATGGGCAAGCCCTTACACTTGATTGGAAATTACAAAATCTAACTATTCATCATGATGGTGATATGATGAGGAGTTTGATATTTCTTGAAGTGCAAAAAAGTAATGATGCAAGTGAATGGCATTCTAAATGTGAAGGAATATCTTTCCTTTCAATGGTTTGGATGCAATAGGCCCTATTGTTCAAAGTTTCTTTCACCCAAAAAAGGCCTTCCCAATTTTAGGGCTAGCTTGCATTTTTCTGCTTTCTTTCTTGGGCTATCTATCCTTCTTAGAAGTAGGGCGATTGGTTCAAATTCTATTTTCCTAACCTTTCTTTTGTGAAAACATTCTAACTTTGCTTTGTAAGCTTATAACTAGATATGCATAAATGATCATGCAGATACAATTTGATGGAGCTCAATAGGTGGTTATTGGTTGAACTTAGAGAACATTAGGCACTCTTGAAAGTATTTTTGGGCACCCCATTTGGCAGTTGGCCAAAAACACCTATTGAGAACTGCTCTCCTAGTGAAGGCTAAGGCAATGATATAACTATTACAAATTCCCTTATAGAGTTCCCTTAGAACATAATACGCTACTTCGTCATGGAGACATCTAAGTATAAACAAGGAAAAAGATCACCTATATAACTTATTGTATTTCAAAAAGCAACGAATAACTTAATGAGTGACTTAGTGGCTTTGGCTTTTATATATGGGAGTCGTCCATCTTTTAAGAAGGTGATAATGAGTTCCTTCTAACAAGGTGAGAGAGTTATTCATATTACTTTGTCCTCCCCTTCTATGCTTTATTTTGTGAGTGTCTTCTATAATGGACCTATTGTTGACTAATGCCCAGGCACTGTTTGGATAATGTGTCTATGCTATCATTTTTGGTTATAGGTACCAAGACTAGCTCATGCTCTTCAAATTGTTGTAGCAATGTTCTAGCTTTTTTGTTGTATCATGCTAACCTAGGCACTTTTGTTTCATACATGGCAATATATTCTATGACTAGCTGAGAGTCATTATGTACTTTGATCCTTCTTGCTCTCATTTCATTGGCTAGTTTTAGCCTAACAATTAATGTTTCGTACTCTAACTCATTATTATTTTTTTTAATTCAAATTTTAGATAGTATTCCAAAGAGACCTGGGTCGACCCTTTCAAGATAATGTCTACTTTACTTCCCTTGCTATTGGATAACTCGACCACAAACAACATCTAAACAAAAGGTTTGTTGGTTGTCACAGTTCCTTGATCTGGGTGGGTTATTTCAACCATGAAATTGGCAAGTGCCTGTGATTTACCACTTTTCAAGGTTTATACCTCACTCTATATTTGCTCAACTTGATGGACATATTTTTCCAAAACTTAATACAAGGGCTAATCAGTTTGGACAAACACTTCATGATTTTGAAAATATGACTTTTGTCATTTTGAAAAAATCAATAGGGCATATGCTAACTTCTTGATTTTCTAGTACCTTAGCTCAACACGATGTAGGACCTTGCTGAAAAAGTAAAAAGGTTGTTGTTCACTACATTCGTCCTTGATCAGGACCAAGCTAATGGCTTCATAAGTAGTTGCCAAGTACAAGTAAAATACCTCCCCAAGAATTGGTCTGGTGAGTAATGAAGGATTTGTTAGGTAGGCTTTGAGATCAACAAAAGTTTTCTTGCACTGGCTAGTTCATGCAAAATCTTAATGTCCTTTAATATTTTGAAGAATAGGAGGCAGCAGTTATTTGATCTAGACATGAAGTGAGTAAGTGTGCTAATCGTACCATTGAATCATTTGACCATTTTAATATCTTTCAGGTTTTGCATCTTTAAGATTGCCCTGCATTTGGTGGGGTTTGCCTCTATGGTCCGTTAGGTTACCGGAATCCTAAGAATTTTTTGGCAGGCACTCCCACCTATTTGAGTTAACTCTATGTTGTTTTTCTTTAGGGTGACAAAGCTCCTTAGTGGTTTGTCAGATGAGGACTGAGTTCACCTAATTTGACTAGTACATTGTCGATGTAAACTTCCAAGCTTCTTTCTATTTAGGTATTAAAAGCTTTTTTCATCATTTTTTGGTATATTGTCCTGATGTTTTTTAGTTTGAAAGGCATCACCTTGTAACAATAAGTGCTTTTGTCTGTGATGAATGCCATTTTCTCTTTGTCTTACTCATCCATTATGATTTTTGTAGCCTTGAAAAGCATCTAAGAAGCTGAGCAATTTGTATCCCAAGGCCTAATTGACCAACTAGCCTATAGAGGGAAGGGAAATGAGTTCTTGGTGCATGCTCTATTGAGGTCAGTAAACTCCACACACATTTTCCAAGCACTATTCACCTTTTTTAATAACATGACATTGGATAACCAAGTAGTATAGAGTATCTCTTTGATGAATCATATGGTGAGCAATTTGGTAGTTTCATCCTTGATCGTTGATTAGCACTTGAATCCAAAGTGCCACTTCTTTTGATGAATTGGCTTCGCCTTTAGGTCTATTGTTAATTTGTGGCATGCGATCTCTCTACCAATTCTTGGCATCTTTACATCCATCTAGGCGAAGACTTTGATATTTTTTTTATTAGTCTCACTAGGGCTTTCTTCACATCACCGAGCAGGTTTGATCTAGAGCAGATTGTTCACTAGTCATCAAAGCCAAAGATAGGCACTTCTTCCAATTCCTCTTCTAGCTTTGGGTTTAGCTTTCTTGCATTCTAGCATCTCAGTCTAGGCCTCCTAGTGATCACTATTTTTGGTCTCGATATTGACCTTTATGCAATTGAAATAACATTGACTAGCTATTCATGGATAGGCCTAAAATTGACCAACTTTATTTTGAATGGAGAATTTCATTAATAGGTGTGGAGTTGAGACTTGTCTTTTGCTTTATTAAGGATGATTTGCCCTAAAGTCATGTTGTAAGCAAAGTTTTCCTTTTTTACTACCAGAAAATCAACGTTGATGTCTTTACGATGTTCCTTCTTGCCTATTGTCATCATCAGGGTGATGTTCGCTTCCACCTTCAACGCCTTTTTGGAAAACTTGATGAGAGTCCCCATGTATGGGGTAAGTTGTTGGTGTAGAATGCCTACAGCCTTGAATAAGTGTTTATAGTATCGACAGAGCTTCCCTGATCTACTAGGATTCTTTTCACTATCTAGTTGTAGATTATGGTAGTGATGACCATTAGGTCGTTATGGCCCTGGATAATGTTGTTATAATCCTCGTTTGAGAGGATTACTGGAGAACATTCATACTTATTTAAGCAAAAATTTTTGTTGCCATTCATCACTTCTTAGATAGACTTCCTTTTGGTGTTGGCCAAGCTTCCTTCACCTGTAAACATATCGACTATTACTATGATAATGCCTAGTGGGGGTGGTTGCTCCTCTTGATCACTAGGTGTTCTTCTGCTTGTGTTCTCCTCTTTAGAGTTATCTTGGGTTTCTCTCCTTTCCTCACTTCTCTAACCACTTCACTCACTTCCTTTGCCTATTCCTTAGCTTCATTCACCTTTGTAGAGATAGGTGTCCAGCTAGCCTTACCTAATTAGATCTTTGATATTATCCTTAAGGGTGATGCTTTCATCTATCTCGTGCCATAATCTCTATGAAAACAATAGTATTTCAACTTATTCATTAGTCTAAAATGTTCTTTCTACCTGGGCCACCAGACCGGCCTTATTACTATGATGTATTCAATGATCCTTGTCTTAGAGGCATTTAGGGGCAAGTAATAGTTGAATCTTGCTTTAGCTAGTAAACATCTTTGTGGAAGTAGCCTCCTTTCCTCCTTTCTAAGCTCAGGCTAGGGTGATAACGGCTTGCTTTGGCTATGCAACCTATTGCTTCACTTAGCTATCTACACCTTTTCTACATTTAAAATCTTTGATGATCTTTGGAGTAAGTTTTCCATTATGATTACAAGGGTGTTAGGTGAGGAATTACTAAAAATCACATTGTTGTAGACTCGCTACAATTACATATACAGCCATTATCGGGTAAATCCTTGATCTCCAACATTGTTCTGTTAAATCATGTCAAGAAATCCTTAAGACTTTCTCACTCGCCTTAGGCTTAGTTTACTAAAGAGGCAGAAGTTTTCTTGTAGGATTTATGATTCAAAGAGGTAAGAGAGGTAAACCAGCTCAAAGCTAATCAAGGTAATTGAGAAAGCCCTACACATGATAACATTTGGAACTCCAAATAGTAGCATAGTTGCCTTGAACGCTTCTAAGTTGTCTTGAAGGTCAGATGCCCCATCATATTGCTTAATGTTGGTTGGTGCTTTAAGGTCAGGTGGTAGCAAGGTGAGCAAGATGTCCAGGGTTAAAGGGTCAATTTCTTGGGTGGGTGGCACAACAGTGATTGCTGTTGGTAGTAGAAACCATCATAAGGGTGATATTGATATTCATGGTAATGGACCTCCCCCTTCCCTGTCCACCATTTCTATCATGAGGTTGCTCTAAGATATATTCCTCGTGATTGGGGTTCTACTGGTCATTATCTTCACTCCCTCTATTCACCTGCTGTCAAAGATAGAGGACTTTCTTCCTTAAATTATGTATTTCATTGATGAGATCTTGGCACTAGAGCTTGCCATTGAGATTTCACCTGATGTTTCCATCTTCATCTTAAATATTGCACCTTTACTATTTCTAGTTGTACCGATCATAATGCAATGATAAGGGTGGGGAAGTGTCTTTTGATTGGTCACAATGGGATGAGGTTACATGATTTCCATCATGGTGGGCTGAATTAGTGACTAAATAACTCATAAGGGCTACTCCTCAGATAGAGCTATGGTGGTGGTTAGGATTCTTTGGTTCTGACTCTTCAATCAATAGTGGGAAAAAGAGTCCTATAGATGGAGCCAATGATAAGCTCTTAACTTACTGGTGGGACCTACCCATAGAAAAGATAGCAGTGACAACGGCCGACAAGTCACTAAAAGACACTCTGATGCTTAAGTTAGTAGTGTGTAGGCAAGGAATTAAAAAAACAATGTCTTAAGGTTTCAGAAATGCTTTATGTCTTTATATAGGCATGCAACCAGGATAAAATGGTCAAAAAGGGTAAACCAAGCTACATGGCTGACAGTTAATATGGTCTGCTAAGGTTGAGGGTAGATATTGTCCTTTGTGCATATTTATGAGAAATGGTGGTTAGGGATGTGGTCATACTATACAGAGTGGCAAATAGTTCTTGGAAGTTCGTGGCCAAGCTTAGATGAGAATCCATGTGGAAAAAGGTAGATGGGTCAGTATCGCAGTGTTAGTCTAAGGGTGATCTTCCACAGTATCTAAAGTGGTTGCCAAGAGGTGAAGAGACAGATGAAGTTTTACGATTATCAATTCTTTTTCTATCACTAAAAATTGAAGATTTTTGAGCCAAGGATAAAAAGGAAATAATTAGTTCAAAAATTTAACTATAATTAACTCTATTATCGTGGCCAAGTAACAATGCATAGGCACAATTATTTTGCTTTCTCAAACTCATTGACAAAATGGAACTCGAACCCAAGTTCTTGAGGGTGAAAACAAGATAGTTGTAGTAATTTCACGATCAACACTTAACTATTTTTATAATTACATACGTAATACAATTTAAATAAAATTAATTTAAAAATAAAGCCCCATAAATTTTAGGATGATTGGATTTTCTCCCCTTCTAACTTTGAAAACTTGGAATTAAAGCCTTAACTATACAAAATATTATAATTGACATTTATCATTCACTTAATTAGGTGTTTTATCAAATTATATGGTTTTTAATAAATTTTTAAACAAGAATCACAATATTATTGTATGTTGGTATACTAAGCAATTTTTCACATATAATTTCTATATTTTATAATTAATAGAAATTAAATTAACTATATAGAATTTTAATTAAATACATCAAAAT
Organism: Saraca asoca; assembly: GCA_026873985.1. Lineage (NCBI taxonomy): Eukaryota > Viridiplantae > Streptophyta > Magnoliopsida > Fabales > Fabaceae > Saraca > Saraca asoca. The sequence continues at coordinate 12,102 of JANHAO010017753.1, forward strand.
GAATTCAAAATTATGTTCCAAAAAATGACATAATAAGTTAAAATACAATAATATTATGATTTTTACTTAAAAAATTTATAAAAAATTATGTAATTTAATAAAATGGATAATTAAATGTATAATCGATGTTAACTTCAAGGGTTTATATATTTTAAAGTTTTGATTCTAAGCTTATAAAGATGGGGGGATAAAATCCAATTACCCAAAAATAGATAGAATTTTTTTTGCATTTTCCCATTTAACTTTTCTATTTTAAAATTATAGATAACATTCGGTTATAAACAAATAATTTTCAGCTTATAAATTAAAGTGTGAAAATTCAGTGGACCCTTCCTTTGATCAAAAACTAATTTCCTTAAAGCTGTCCATCGAAAGAAAAAAGTCATAAAATATTTATTCTTTTAAAGAATGCAACTTAGAAATTATACCTATTCAATCAAATTAATAAAAATTTAATTTGTTCAGTACATACTTTTTGTCATTAATTTCTCACTAAGAATTTTATTTGTATAAAAATAGTCATAAATAGTACTCCAAAGAGTCATATTTTAGGAAAAAAAGGGGAAATTATCAACTAAATGAAATGGTATGAATTTTCAATTTTTACCCTGGCAAAAAAATCCTAAGTCAATTATCAAATTCCTAATAATGAAAAATACATTACTGGAAATGTCATGAACTCCGCTTGTTCACTATCAAGGCATGCAACAGGACAGCATGTTGAATTAATTTTATTTTATTATTGTGGATTAGCATTAATTAATTATAGGAATATTAATAGACTTAATTAAGTGATCAATACTGAATCAGAATAGATTGGACTTTGCTTAATTGTGTGTATTCTATGATAGGTTGGATTGCACACAAATCCATTAGGTAGAGGTCCCAACTTACAGCCCCTTAATAGTCAGTTAGTTTCCTATCACAATACTGAATTGAGAGAGAAGGGATTTTGTTATATTTAAAAAAAATAGTTTTATAAATAAATATATATTTGTTGTGGAAGAGTGGGCAGCACAGCAAAGAAAAAAAAATGTTTAAGTCTTCCCTCTTCAGTTGCTAAGTGTTTTCAACAACTCTTCCTCCATATATCTCTCTCATTTTCGGTGAACTAAGAGGCAAAGTAAGTTATTTTTTTTTTGCTCTCCCATCATCGATCAGTTAATAGGATAACAAATGGCTTTCTCTGAATCTTCATCAGGTATGTTATAATCTCTCAATTTTATTAAATAGCAAATGGTATCAGAGCCATGACAAGGTTACGATTTTACCATGAAAAAGCCATGAGAGGGTGCGGTTTTACCATAAAAAAAAAAACCCAAATTTTGTGTAGAATTGAGAAAATTGTTTGAAGAGCTATTGTAGATCTTGATTTTCTGGTTTCAATGACACTAAAATCACATTTTTTGGTTGAGAAACGAAGGAGATATGAGGAAAAATCCTAACGAGCGTGAACCGGGTCTACTGGCCTGTGAAACGGGTCGGACAACCCAGGCAGAAGGAGGAAGATGCTGAAACAGCATCCTAAAGCAAAGCCCACACGCAAGCTTCGGCACGTGAGGCACGTGTGCACTGCACAGTGGGTCTTTTGGCCCACTGTTTCTTCTGGTGCCCTCCATTTTTTGTGCTAAATTTAATGTATACTTTTCCAAAAAATTTTGAAGCCTAAAAATATTTATTTGTATTTTTCTAATATTTTTCAAACAGAAAATCATATTATATTATATTCTTGAAATTTCTGTATGAAAAAAA
>JANHAO010017754.1:0-13865 GCA_026873985.1 Saraca asoca
GAAAGACTCATTAGGCAACATTGAAAGATATAAGGCAAGACTCATTGCCAAAGGATTTACTCAAAAGGAAAGAATCGACTACAAGAAGACATTTTCTCTTGTATTTAAGAAAGATTCTCTTCGCATTATTCTATCTTTGATTGCACATTTTGATCTAGAGTTGCAGCAAATGGATGTGAAAACAGCTTTCCTTAGTAGGGAACTAAAGGAAGAGGTATACATGAAATAACCTGAAGGATTATCCTCTAGTCAAGGTGAGCATCTGGTATGTAAGCTTAAGAAATCTATTTATGGATTAGTTTGATATCATTATATGAGATAATATTATTTTAATGAAACTCTACTTCAGTAATGATGTGTTATAGGCAAAAAACGATCTTAAGAGAATGAGACAAACTTGAGCCCACCAGAGGTTAAGTTATCTAGCTCACTAAGGATGTCCAGCGAGCTCCACCTCGCTTATCGCCAGAAAGTGACACAACAAGGTCATCATGTGGCCAGATCGCCAAGCAGTCAACTACCCTACTCGAGCTCGCTATTCTGCTACAGCGACACCGGACTTGCTACAACGACCTGTCACAGCGCCCCAAAGCTAAAGAACTTAGCTTGTAAGGACGGACATCCCGCTCGACAATGCGAGATTACGGGACAGACACATACAAATGTCAATCTACAGTCGATAAGAGAGGCCCACACCACAGAAAGAAGCTTGCAACAACCGCATTGTAGAAGTTTTACTATCTTTTTTATTTATTTCTTGATGTAACACAACTGTAACTTGTATTTAATGTATGTAACTTTTCCTTCCTCTATAAATAGGAATGCATTGTTAAAAGAGGGGAGGAGGCCCGAAACTTATATACCAAAATTCTGTAAAACTTTCTTCTCAAGTATTGATAAAAGCTCCATTGTAGATATAGGATTCGGTACCGCCCGGATTTAGCCAAATCACGTTAAACATCGTGCACACATTGCCCTCGTTCTTGCTCTTTGCCATCTTCATCATCTTCTAATCTGCATATCTTTTGGATAAAGAAACAGCTTGGGGCACATGAACTACACACACCCGTTGGCCAAAGTTTGGGCTCCTTATACGAATCAAATTTTGTTGTCAACATGATGTTTCTCATTTTTGTTTTATATATATGCATATGCTTATTTTGTTTGAGAAATATTAATAAAGTTTGACCTAGAATAAATATAGGGTTTATTCATTCAGTATTCTGGACTAATGTTAAGATATAGATGCATGCGATGCATGGAAGACAATACTTATTATAAGAGGAACTATCGCTATGATTCATGTATTTGGCAAATTCTAGTATGTATATTGGTCAATTAGGAGAATGTAAGATAAATAAAGCTTTGCACTTGGATAACGATTATCAATACAACAGCTTCCATAATTTTAAGAAAAATAAAATTAAGCATTCATCTCATTATCTGGCCAATATAACAATACTATTAAGATTGAGATTTATGGTTAGTCTAGATAAATCCTAAATAGTTAAAGATTTTGAATTTTTCGATAATGGGCCGAACAAGTATATATAAAAAGGTGTTTATGATCCCTAATGCCATCAACAATTTATATAGAAAGTATTCATCATTCTTAGAGATTGAAAGATATTGAAAAGCTCTTGAACTTAGTGCAAGATAAAGGAAGAAGTAGCAACCTAAATTCAATGATCGGAGATAATATAGATTAATCTAGCTTCCGCTCAATTTTATTTTTGATTCTTGAATGTTTAGAATAACCTTACATACATTGCTTTCAAAATAAACTTCCACCGTGCCACACTTTTTGACGTAGCATATTTTTTTTATTAATTTTTTCTTAGGGCAATCTCGTCCTGGTGCTGGATGATGTGAGAGCCAGAAAGAAAAATTGTTTTTAAAGTGGTGCGTTTGAAAAAATTGTTTAGAGGTATAATCATGGTTAAAAAAGAAAAAAAAAACCTTATAGACGTTGGCGCCTAATTTGCTTTGACTTTTGTTGGTCATGCAAGAAGGTCATTTGCCTGGTCCACTCAAACTCCCAAGTGCTTCTTCCTGACTACTTTTACTCATTACATTTCAACGAGAAAATGTTGCTCACTAACTTGGCACATACATTCACACAAAAGTTGGAGTCACCAATCTTATTTAAATTATATAATGTTTAATTTATATCACGTATACAGATTTATGGAGTTGTCAATAATAGAAAATACAAATATTAAGATAATTTTAAATTTGTTTGGCAATTTAATTAGAGTAATACTATATTCATTTATTTATATTTTTCATAAACTATTACTGACTTAAACTTGATAAAATCCAATTAAAATCAATCTTGCTTTTCTAGATTCACCTAAGTGTATAAATAAGCGCATGCAACTAAATGTAAGTATTATTTTTCCTCTACTTAATATTAAATAAATGTCAGCTTATTTGACGTCCACCCGATAATTATTGACCTGAAGTCAATATAGCCAGATTAATTTGTTGACTCTAGAGTCACAGTCTAATTTTGTGCCTGTATATTTAGTGATGCATTAATAATTGATATTATTTTAGGATTTTTTTAATATCCTAAATTTTAATTCAAAATATTTTGCGTTATAAATGACTTGTTGGTTTTTGATAAGTTACAGAGAATGGGGCAAAAGCTGAGATTCAATGGACATCATGTCGTTCACAAGCATCACCGTTTGTCTACCTGTGGCTTCTCTCGAAGTCACCACAGCAGCAGATTCCATCTCTCAGTGGCTTTCCGTAGCTGACAATGGAACCACCTTAGTTTCCCCAGATGATACCTTCGAGCTCGGTTTCTTCAGTCCTGGAAAATCCAAGTCAAGCTACGTTGGAATCCGGTACAAAAAAATCCGAGTTCAAACCGTAGTTTGGGCAGCAAACACGCTAAACCCAATCAAGGATTCAACTGGCATCTTAACAAGACACACCACAGGAAATCTTGTCCTTACCACCAATGGAAGTCTGGTTTGGAATTCAACTTCTCCTTGACAACATGCACATAACCCAGTGGCTAAATTGTTTGAATTCTGGGAATTTTGTGATAAAAAATGAAAAAGTAGCAGACCCAGACGCGTATTTATGGCAATGGTTTGATCATCCAACTGATACCTTGATGCCAGGAATGAAGTTTGAATGGGACCTCAGAAGTGGTCTGAACAGACATCTGACAGCATGGAAGAGACCAGATCCATCACCAGGTGAGCTTTCTTCGGGGTATTGTGCTCAATAGCTATCCAGTCAATTACATGATGAAAGGATTAGAGAAGATCTACAGAAGTGGACCGTGGAATGGCCTGCGCTTTAGTGGTTCAGCAGAACTGAAGTCTAATCCCATTTTTCATTTCAAGTACGTTTCCAATAAAGATGAGGTATACGAATCTAGGAGCCTCGACGATGCCTCTGCCATATCAAGAATAGTAATTAACCAAACCGCTCATTCATGTGAGCAGTATGTATGGGTGGAAACTGTTCAAAGCTGGAGGCTTTATTCAACAGTCCCAGAAGACACTTGTGATATTAGGGGCATTTGTGGAGCCTATGGGAATTGTCTTTCTACAGAATCACCGGCCTGCCAATGTTTGAAAGGGTTCAGGCCTAAGTTACTTAAGCAATGGAACACAATGGATTATTCTCAAGAATGTGTTCGGAATAAGCCATTAAGCTGTAAGGAGGAAGGCAGTGACGGGTTTGTGAAATTGGTAGGGTTGAGATTGCCAGATACAATGCATACTTGACAATGAGTTTACAGAAATGCAGAGAAAAGTGCTTGAGTAATTGTTCTTTTATGGCCCATACAAATTCAGATATAAGCGGACAAGGTCATGGCTGTGTTGGTTTAATGATCAGTATCCAGATGGCGGGCAGGACCTATATCTTCGTATGCCTGCTTCAGAATTAGGTCGGCATCATTTGCCAATATCACGATTCTTCTCATTGTTGAAACTTCAAGTTTCCTTCTACAGTTGTAACTTTAACCAGAATTTTTGGTTTGATAAAATTGAACAATGCAGGGGTAGAATGTGGGCATAGGAAGAAGCTGGCAGTAATAGTTGCTACCACAATTGCTGAAAGTTCAGGGATGCTCTTAATTGTTTGTTATTTTATCCGCAAGGGCAATAGCAACGTGATAGGTAAAATATACTAATCAATGGTAATTTACAATTTTTCTTTGATCAAGTGTGTGAATGAGAAACTACCAAATAATCATCAATTAGGTGTAAGAAGTTTTAAGTTTGAGTGAAATTTTGATAGGTATATCATGTATTATGTGTGTAAAGCCTTTTTCTTTTTTGGTTAGATGAGCCAAGGATTAACAATGAAGCGTCACTGGATGATTTGGATCTTCCATTGCCTGACTGTCAACAATGGTTGCAGCCACTGACAATTTTTTAGTGAACAAGAAGATTGGAGAAGGTGGTTTTGGACCAGTATACAAGGTATTTCAATATTTGGGTATTTGGGAAAGACCAATAAAAGTATTGATGTTATAAAGAGTACATTTGCAAACTAACAAATGCAAATATGTAGGGGACATTAGAAAATAGGCAAGAAATTGCTGTGAAAAAGCTTTCAAGAAGCTCAGGACAAGGAACGACCAAGTTTAAGAATTAAGTAAAACTTATTGCAAAACTTCAACACCGAAATCCTATAAAGCTTCTTGTTTATTGCATTCAAAAAGAAGAAAAGATGTTGGTTCACGAATACATGCCTAATAAAAGTCTGGACTCCTTTACTTTTGGTATAGAACGCTTTCACTAACCATTTTTTGCCTTAATGCAAAGATTAGGAATTTACAATCGACAAGTTTGTAATTTTGTTGTAAGAAGACTTAATCATGATCAAGTAACTCATAACATCGGAAATTTGACCCAAACATTTTTTTTATGTAAAAGAAATTTTTTATTTGATTTAATTTAAAATAAAATCTCTTTAAAAGTTTAATTAAATACGTTATTAGTGTAAGACTTTTTAAATTATTTATAAATGTGCTGCACTTAAAGCAGTTAAAAACTTTTACCAACAATAAATGTATTTTAACAAATTTTTAATGTTAAATTCAAGCCATGAGAGTGGTGATTTGCTATTTTTATTCTATCCGAGCTCGGGTCTAAATTTTAGATAGCTATGAAGTTTGGCTTGAAGTTTTGAAATTAAGAATTAGAATTTGATTACATAGTTGCTTTGGTTTTAATAGATCAGGCCAAAGATAAATTGCTAGATTGGTCACAGTGTTTTGACATTATTTGTGAAATTGTTTAAGGTCCGTTTTATCTTCATCAAGATTTAAGGTCAGGGATAATTCATCGAAATATGAAACTGTTATGGGTGAAATCCAGAATATCCTTAATGGGCTGGCAAATGGTTCAAGCACTGTAAAACCTCAGCTTGTCATGGTGCTTAGAACACTAAGTTCCAGCTCACACCACTAGCGACTTCTTCTACGCGGCTCACCCTAACAAGAACGAGTTTGACCTCATTATCTTAGAAGACAGTAGCTCCCCCATCCGAAGGCTCTGGTTTACAAGATGCGGTACCCGGCTAGAACCTCGCTAAGTAGGGGATAAGCATATGTCATGCCCAACAGATATATAGGGCCCACGTACAGAAAGCAATCTGCAAGATTTTAGTTAGTTCATTCTGTCTTATATATTAAATGTTTGATGTAATAGATTTACGGCATATAAAATTACAATTGTAATCTTCTCTCCTTTATAAATAGAAGAAAGAAGATGGACTTTGGAGAGACGGAGACAACTATACTGAAACTTTGTAAAAATACTTTTGGATCAATACATTATTATAGACGTAGGGTCTGCTACTATCCGGATTTGGCCGAACCACATTAAAAAGCTATGTGTTCTTTGCTACTCTTCCCTTTCTTCTTGCCTTATGCATTCATTTATTATATTTGCAACCAGATTACAATTTGAGTTCCAAAAGGAATTCTTCATTGACTGGAGTTTGGCCTAAAATCAAAATCCACCGTCAACAGAAGCTGAGTAATATTTTACTGGATAATAAATTAAACCTGAAAATATCATATTTTGGCATGGTTAGAACTTTTAGAACAAATGAAATTGAAAGAAATACAAATAGAGTAATCAGAACATAGTTAGTATCTACTATCAAAATTGTATAACTTATTTTATATCTTTGCTAATGGGCTTTGTTCAAATGTTGTCTTGCAATGATTACACCGCACTAGAATATGCAAGTAATGGATTATTTTCAATAAAATCTAATGTTTTTAGCTCTAGCGTTTTGTTGTTAGAGATTATATGTGAAAGAGAAATAGGTACAAGGCAGACTAAATCTTAACCTTCTTGGTCATGTAAGTTACTTGGAAAACGTTTTATGGTGCATCCATGCATGTCCAATTAAATTAAAATATGACAAATAATGTTGTTTATTGTTTCAGGCAAGGATGATGTGGAAAGAGAGCAAAGCTTTAGAACTTATTAACTCAAACATAGGGACTCTTGCAGAGTATCAAAAGCATTGTGTTGCATTCATGTTAGTCTCTTGTGTGTGCAACATTACCCAGAGGACAGGCCTATCTTGTGTGTGCAACATTACCCAGAGGACAGGCCTACCACGCCCTATGTGATTCTAATATTGGGGAGTGTGATGGAATTGGTTGATCCCAAACAGCCTGGTTTCTTTCCAAGAAATATTTCAGTTGAAGCAGATTAAAGTTTAGGTAATAAGGAACATTGTACGACAAATGAAACTATCTCTTGGCATATTGGATCCTCATTGCTGTTATCGATGATGACACATTGTACTATAAGTGTATGTAGATGCATTCTGCAAATATTTATTCATTGTAAAAAAGTGCAGAGTTAATCAGTTTCTGTACTAAAAGTTAATCAGCATCTTCCATGGGTAACGTTGCACAAAGAGTTCTTCTTATATAAGGTTGCCGTAGGCTTCTTTTGTTCTAGTTAGCCTCTTATTCTTGTTGTCTTTGTTCATTCCTATGTTTTCCCTCGCCTCCCCAGCTTCATTTTCTGCAAAAAAATATCAAGTACGGTGGTTTATGTTATGTTTCAAGCAGAAGTATCATTTCTGAGTAAAATGCTGCAAAATTGACCAGAGTTTGCAGCGGTGTTGAATTATATCTTGCTTTCTTTTTTCATCACTAATAAGTATTTTCCATATATATGTTTTCGTTATTTATCACGAGAGAACAGTACTAAGATAATATTAGAGTAGTCAAGCTAAGAATGAAGAGAAGCTGTAACAACTGTCTTACTAAACGCTTATTTTGATGACTCACAAATGGGGTTCCTATCATTTTGGTCCTCCCCATATGCAAAATCCTCCAAAATGGTTCCTCCACTGTTAGTGTGTCTATTAAGTCAGTAACGGAGTTGCCTATGTGGTCACTTCAAATCCTACAGGACCATCATAAAACTGACATGGAACTGTCAGTTAAAATGACCATTAAGAAATCCTCAAAGCCTGGTTGTTCCATTAAATCCATAGCTTTGTCCTGTTATTTCCTATAGTTAAATGAGAATGTTTAGCTAATTTACTATACTGTGTTGTTCTTTTATTGAACCTGTAAAAGCAACTCTAAACTAAAGTCAATCAAAAAAATTGATGCTGAAATTGAAATCCTTAAACCTGTGAAATGTATCAATTCCATGAGCAAAACACAGAAAATATTAAATCAACGTTTTCATCATCTCCCTAAAAGCATTTCTGCCATACAAAAACCTACGACAAGCATTCTGCCTATTCAAGCACGATAAATTCAAACAGACATAAAACAAAATGCTAGCTTCTAGCTTCTAGAAGCTCCCTAAACACATGTATTGACACAATTGAACAGTTTTTAATTGTTGGTTCCAGTAGCTCCTAAATTGAATGAAGGAAAAAACAATTTTCATGGAGAATAAAGTTTAAAGAAGGAATAAAACTCACATGTTTTACGCACGAACTCATTGTTTTTCACTGTAAATAATAATGTATTTTCAAGCATAATAACAATACAATCCCGTTGTTAGAGTTTGTCTTTCATCTTGATTTTGGTGGACTGGAAATATTTTTCAAATTTTTTAAAGTATCATGAATAGTGATTGAAGAGATTAAAAGTACTCAAACAATAAATTTTGAATACTTGACAAAGGACATCACTCTTTTGAAAATGAGACTTTTGAGAGATATTATTGCATCTTGAAGAAGGAATCTTGAATACTTGATTTATAATAGTTGGGACATCTTGATTGTCCACTTAATAAATTAAATTATCTTCATCTTCACCTTCACTATAATTTTGAAATCTAGCAAACTTAGTATAATATCAACAATATCTTCTTAGTTCTTGAATTGATTCATGCTCATTTTTTTACCAAACTACGTGATTCTTCAATAACTTTATAAATGAAAGGAATTTGAGGAAGTTAGGCTTCATACATTCAGAGAGAGGTCTCTAGGTCATTGTAGCTCCAATCTTTGTTGCATGCACAGTAGTCTGCTATAGCAGGATTAGTTCGTTATTGTAGCAGAGGTTTTTAATACTTGGAGTTAGTACACTGTGCATTAGTACAATTATAGCAAGTTATAAGTAGTCTTAAGAGTAGTAATTGTTGGTCCATTGTTGATGCCTAAAGAGAGCTGAGTGTTAGGACGAGGTGTCCATTGTGTTGGATGGTCCCACACAAGAGTGGAAAGCCTAGATATAAAAAAAAAAAATCAAAACTAGAGTAGTCAATAATTTCTCTTAGAAATTAGTGTTGGCAAAAATAGTGAGAATGACTTCTTTAACCTGGAATTTACCTTCTAAAAACAAGGAATTAATACCATTAACCTTTAAAAGAGAGATTTTAGTCAAGAAAACAATAACAAGGAGATAATAGATTTGATTAGTAATCAAAATATTAGTAAAAAGGTCAAAATAGATTTTTGAAATAATTTTTCAAGTCCAAAATATTATGAAATTAATAATGGCAAAATAATCAACAAAGAATTTATTATTAATGAAAATTTCCTTAGTCAAGAATTTACATCTCTAGAAAATAAAGAAAAAAAGATACTAGTATTTTTCAACATTTTCAAAAAAACTTACAGATAATTATAAAAATTTATACTATCAAAATCTAAAAGAATTAGGAAAGCATATATATTTTTTGAATTGGTTTGAATAGTATTGTTAAGAAAATAGTATTAAAAATCCTTTTCACAACAAATAAATGAAATGAAGTCAAGAATTATAGTAAGGAACTCATCTAAGTCAAAAGAAATATATGAAATAAAGTCAAGAGTTATAATAAGAGAGGAGAAAAAAGAAATGAAAAGGAAAGTAATAATAGAACTATGCAAACAAAATATAAAAGAATATGACTCTTAACAAATTATGTTGACAAGACAAAGTAGTAAGCCTAAACCCTAACAAATCATGTCAACAAGAGAAAATAGTAAGTCAAGACATAGATACTTAGATCCCTCATAATAAGGCCTCCCTATGTTTAAAAATTTTTTTTGTGACAATTAGTAGCATGCCTAATCAAGAAGAAAGTTTTCAACATCTTTCTTTTTAAAAACCCCCTAACTGCACAAAAGACAACATATCAAAATCAACAACTAAACAATAACACTATTCCCTTTAAAAAAATCCTAGCAAGGAATCTTTGAATGATCAAAATCAAAAAAAGAAACTTACAAATTATCCTCATCAAAAATTAGAAAGCTTATCTTTAGATAATTGTCAAGAGAAAATTTCAACAAATAATAACCTTATCAATAAAAAACAAGAGATAATTAAAATGGAGAAAAATATAAAATTAATAAAAAATTATCTTTTAGATAAAATAAAATTCACTAAAAACTTGGTAAAATGACATATAATTAAATAAAAAATTCAAAAACAATTAATATACTTTCAAAAGAATTACAACTTTTATTAGAAATGATGAAAAAAATTCAAGATACAAAAATTCAAAAGAATTATTTACTAAAATTAAATGAGATAATTGCTCAAAAGGGAACTCAAGAAAAAGTTGTCCTTATGATCTACAAGAAATATTTAATAGATTCAAATCACCAAACAATGAGGTTACAATTCAAGATTTGCAAATGGAAATTCATAATATTAAAAAATAAATAAAATAAATTAAAGGAAAAATAAAAAATTTGAATAAGAAATTTTAAAATTGTCAAATTATTCTACCAAAAGAAAAGATATAATATATGAAGAAAATCAAGATTATGAAAAGGCATCAACTTCTTTTCAAAATTTTCAAGAAAGTTCAAAGGAAAAGAAAGAAAAAGAAGAAAAAGAATATGTAAATGCTATTCAAAGAATATAATTTCATAATGGATTTGTCAAATTAATTGACAATGATTTTCACAAACAATTTTATGCTTTAGTTGACTCTGGAGCATATATAAACTGTATTGAAAAAGACTTAATACTTACAAAATATTACCAAAAAACCGAAGAAACATTAAGAAATGCTAGTGGAACTCAAATGCAAATTAATTATAAATTAAAAAAAATGCATGAGTTTGTCAATAAGGAATTTGCTTCAAAAATATTTTTATTTTAGTAAAAAATATGAATGAATCAATAATTTTAGGAACCTTTTTCCTTACACAAATATATCCCTTCACAGTCACCACACAAGGAATTCATCCTTTCAAATTTAAAAATATATGTTTTGAATTTTCCCTACCTTTAATAACCAAAAATATCAATATTATTAAAAAAAAAATGAAATATGTTCTATCAATATGATAAAAAGAAAAGAAATTTTTTTTATGATCTTCAAAGTGAGGTTTATTATATGAGAGTATAATAAAAATTTAAAAGTCCTCAAAATCAATAGAAAATAGAAGAAATCGAAAGATTATTTGAAAGAGTAGTATGTGCTGAAAACCCAAATGTTTTTTAGGATAGGAAGCAACATATGATCTCTTTACCTTATGAAAAAGACTTCAATGAAAAAAATATTAAAGCAAGGTCAATTCAGATAAAAGAAGAATTATTAAATTATTATAAGAAAGAAATTAAAGATTTATTAGATAAAAAATTAATAAGGCCCTGTAAATCTCCTTGGAGTTGTTTTGCCTTTTATATTCAAAATCAAGCAGAAATAGAAAGAGGTGCATCAAGATTAGTAGTCAATTATAAATCTAGGGATGACAATAGGTTGAGTTTGGGCGGATATGTCAATATACATATCCGTACTTGCTAGAAAATTCCTTACCCATATTATGCTTGTACCTGCGAACATTATAGCGGGTTCAGGTATGAGTTTGTACCCACAGGTATATCTGCCAGAATTTAAAAAAATATATATAATTGGGCAAATTATGATTTGACCCCATAAACTTTTCACTGACTTCAAATATGTCCTTACTAAAAATATGAAATTATGTTATGACCCCAATGAAAAATATTGAAATTTTACTTCAGTCCCTCAGCTAACATTTTCATTTTTTTTAAGGTATTACATACACTACTCAAAATGACGTCATTTTGAGTAGTTTTTATCTAAAAATATGAAGTTTTTATTTAAACGAGTATAGGTATGGATATTTTCTCATACCCGTCCCCGTACTTATACCTGTTATAGGTTTGATTTTTATACTCATATCTGTCCGTAAACACTTTTTCTCGTGCCTATACTCACCCATCACGGGCGGATATCCACGGGTAAATGGATATGTGGATAAAATTTCCATCCTTATATAAAATGCTCAATAAAGTTCTTCAATGGATAAGATATCCAATTCTAAATAAAAAAGATTTACTAAGAAAATTTTATTAGATAGTAATATTTTCAAAATTTAATATAAAATCAAGATTCTGACAAATTCAAATTAAAGAAGAAGATATATTTAAAATTGCATTTACTACACCTTTGGTCATTATGAGTGAAACGTGATGCCCTTTAGGATAAAAAATGTTTTATCAGAATTTCGAAATATGATGAATGACATTTTAAACCCATATACTTATTTTTAATCATTTATGTAGATGATATTCTAGTCTTTTCAAATTCAATAGATCAATATTTTAAACATTTACGAATATTTTTTTAATGTTGTCAAAAGAAATGGTTTAGTTATCTCTCAAAGGAAAATGATTTTATATCAATCAAGAGTTAGATTTTTAGGACATGATATACATCAAAGGACTATAACTCTAATAAATAGAGCCATAGAATTTCATAATAAATTTTCATATAAGATCAAAGATAAACTTAACTTTAAAGATTTTGAGAATGTCTCAATTATGTAGCAGATTTTATTCCAAATATTAGCCATGTTAGTAAACCAAATCCACCAATGTGGAATCAAGAAATGACTGAGGCAATTAGAAGAATTAAGTCTATAGTCTCTCAACTTACATGCTTAGGAATACCCAATCCTCATGCCTTTATGATGGTAGAAACAGATGTTTCTGAGATAGGATATGGAGGAATTCTCAAACAGCAAGAATCAAAAGAGTAAAAAAAACCAAGTGGTTAGATATTACTCAGGATGTTGGATTGAATCTCACAAGAAATATTCTATTATTGAAAAGGAACTATTATTGATAGTATTATGTATCACTAAGTTTCAAGATGATTTAATCAATAAAAAGTTTTTTTATTAAGAATTGATTGTAAAGCTGCAAAAGATGTTTTGCAAAAGGATGTTCAAAATTTAGTTTCAAAACAAATATTTGCAAGATGGGAAACAATTTTAGTCGGATTTGATTTTGATATTAAATTCATTAAAGGAAATCAAAATTTCCTTCTAGATTTTCTTCCCAAAGAATTCTTATAGGGATCATTTATAATAAAATATTTCACTCATTTATTTGTCTTCTCACTTAGAATTTTAAAACTTAAAATGACTTACCTTCAGCTGTGTTAGTGTGTATTTATGATTTAGTGTCAATTGGCATTATTGTAGAAATTCTGCATAATTCGGCCATTTTGAGCAGTTTCTGTATTTTAGTCATAACTTGAGCTACACTTGTCCAATTAATGTGAGTCTTATCTTGTAGGAAATTTAAGAGATAGCTCTACAAACTTTATGAAGATCTCTAAGGCTGAATCACCCAATTGGATATCTGAAATTATAGTTAAATTCAAGATAAGAATACTATCTCTGGTAGCCTGATCTTTGTGCACTTATCAATCCATATCTAGAGTTATAAGAGTCCAATTGAGGTCAAACAAAGCCCAAATGGAAGCTAAGACACAATGCTACATTTCTTATGAAGACTTACAGAGCTGAATAGGTTATTATGAGCATAAAACATGAGCTGCAACATAGAGGTAGAACTATTGTGAAATGGGCCTCTGCAGAATTGGAGTTTTAAGGCCCCAATTGGCATGGATCTTGGCCCAATGAACCATCCTTTGCTCCAACTCACACTCAGCCAGCTGGAGACCTGTAAGTTAGTGAAAAACTAGAGGAAAGCAGTTTGCATTGAGCCACCACATGTAATAGCAGTGGCAGAAAGCAACCAGACTACACAACCATCATTGCCTACTCACCTACCAGTAGCTACCTTCCCTTTTAGCCTGGGCAAAGTCCATTTTGTCTAAGCTTTTAGTTTAGTTTTCAGAGTAGTTTTTAGAGAGGCTTTTTTTTTTGTGTGCAGAGAGCAAGCTTTTGCTTTCCTTTTTCTTTATACTTTCTACCTTTCATGGAAGGCTAACTTTGTAATTAGTCCAAGGGTTGACACTTGAAGATTAATGGGGAGATCTTGTTCCTTCATTTTGCATTCAAATTGCTAGTCACTTCTCCTCCTTTCCTCTTTGTTTTTACTATGATATCTGAGTTGAATGGATCCATTTAATTTAGATATTAATATGGTTATTAAGATTTTGATAATCACCTTT
>JANHAO010017755.1:0-13855 GCA_026873985.1 Saraca asoca
ACCACACAAACGGGGCCTTGAACAGAACAGTCTTCCATTAGCTTTGACAATCGCCATAAACCCTGCAGTTGCTCCAGCACAGAGTACAGTAGACCAAAAATGCTGTGCATTTCGACAGGCTAAGAAACAAACCAGAAGAATTATGATATTTAGTTTCACATATAAAATATATATAAAAACAAAAGAAAACACAGAACTATATACCTTGTTGGAGAGTGAAGGTTGTTGTTATCGTCAAACCTCCAATTAACAAAGCTGATGCCACTGGAAGGTACTGCATATTGGCAGGCCATAAAGCATGTAAGCACCATGTGAAATTCGACATGAAAAATTAAATAAAAATAAACTGTGCTACTGGATCTATCGGCAAAGTCTGAAAATTTGGTCTGTAAATTATATATTTTCTCAAACAAGTCTTTCCCATGACATTCTACCAGCATTTAGTTTTCTCTTGCTGTTGGGTAGATTTTCCTTTTCCCTATTAAAATAAACAATCAAATTAAGTGCCCACAACCTCACCACTATTCCTACATCTCTACTAGACCTCCATGACCGTGTCTCACTTCATAATTCTCACAGATTCTTACAACATTATCTTTCTTGTGCCTTAAACCCTTGCTAGATACAACTACTAATACTCCAAAAGACTTGCTTGGCAAATAAGTGCCATTCTTGTCTAACAATTAATTACAAGTTGAATGACAAGATAACTCAATAGGGAACAACCTATAGAGCACCGATACTTCATTTTTCATCATGTACCCGTATTCCGATACATGTCAATATTGGATAATTGACAATACATATATTTTGTTATTGACTTATGAACTTACCTTTTTATGTTTGAAATTAAATGGAAATCTTTACTATTTGATTTAATATATCTAAGAAAGCAACTATAATCAGCATTTTTTAAAATTTAAAGCAAATTGTTGATTAATTGCATTGAATATTCATATATGTAATATATTTATAATATCTCATTCATAATAATTCTACCATATCCGTATCCCCAATTTTTGAAAATTTGAAGTATCCTCGTACCATTTCCATTACACATATCAATTTCGGTGCTACATAGGGAACAACTAAAATCTCACTAATTGGATATTCAATATTGAGTTTAACAATCTCTGCCTTGAAATAAATTCAATCTTCAACCTCTTGTTGAAGAAGACTACTCATGAGGTAGCAACTATAGAATCACTCCACCGTCATTGAAATTTCTTGAATTTGCGTCAAAACAATCTTCCTATCAAGTAGCTTCATCTTAAAGTGTTACAAGTTTTGTAGGAGGTCTATCATCAATCTACTACTTCTCTGGCCTTTCAAATCTTCTGCAGGATCACCAGCATTATACCTAGCAATGTGTATTGATAACGCTTCTCACTAATCAACAATGAATCTTCAAAATACACACATTGCAAGTACCGTTAATCATTCACTAGCGATGGCATGTTCCCAAATCTCTCTCCCATAACCACAACTATGACTCTTGTCCAAGTCAAACTCGCTCTTATAGCGGATGTTTAGAGAACAAAAAAGGTCCCCTTCCAAAACAAACATTCAAGAAAACAAAGCAACACAGGGGCATGCAAACAAGTTAACATGGAAAAGCCTCTAGCTTAAGGTGAAATGGCCACGGATAAAAAAGAACCTCCCACTGTAACATCAAAACCACAAGGTCAATGTTTGAAGGGCTCTTATCTCCCATCTTCACATTTACTTCACTGTCCTCACATCTTATACCAGACCTCCCTATTGGTGTCTCACTTCTATAACCTCTACAGCTTCTCACAATATTATTTCTCTCATGCTTAAACCTTACCAGGTACAAGTATTATACCACAAAAAACTTGCTTGGCAGGTAACTACCATTGTTGTCTAACAAGTAATTACAACTTGAATATCAAGATAACTCAAAATAGAAAGAAACAAAAATCTCACAAAATAGAATGAGTCAAACTCTAGTATCTTATCCTCTTCTCTTGTATTCTTCTTCCTATTTATGATAGTTTCTTTTCTATCAGAAAAAAAAATGAAAAAAAACTCTAGTATCTCTTCATTCTAAAGTTATAAAACATTTAACAACTAATACAAGTATGCTGAAGCGCATGGCACAGAACTGGATACTTTTGGACTAGGTGTAAACAATGTATCTGCTAAAGCTAATTGATGGTGGATAAAATAATAATATTAAGGACAATTGGAATTATTATTGATGTTCATTCAACTTGGTGACTGGGTCTTGGTTGTTTGGATACTTGGAATTTCTATTTTTTATAGATTTTTATTTATCAGGTTAGAGACAACTAAAGAAAGGACTCCGGATGTTTTGACGCTGATTAATACAACAATATTGTGTGTTTCTCCCATGGTTTCTGCATCATCAAATAAGGCTATCAACAAGCCATGCTTGTCACCTCAAAAAAAAAAAAAAAAGGAAAAAAAAAAGGGTTGACACCAACTTACTTTATCATTATCCCTCTTTGAGGGCAAGGGCAGATTAACCAGGACATTCTTATCATACAAAGTTTTTTTCATTCTAACCCAAGCTAGAAATGACAAGATCCATGAAATGGAGTCCCAAATGGCAAGTTTTCCTTTTCTCTCCATTTTGATGATTTTTCAGGATGGCAGGTGATAAAAAGTAGTTGGGCTATCCACAATGTTACTCACAGATATAGATTCAAATCCATTTAGCTGGAAGGGAGAGGGATTGTTTCTACTGACAGTATAATGGCCGCTTACAAGATCCAGGGCATCCTGCAAAAGGCATAAGAATAATGTTGTTAACTACTTTCAGATGCCTTCCTTGAGATAAGTGGTAGAAATAAAAAAACATGAAGTTGCTTGCCTGTCGGATTCCATCATGAAAATTATTCAGGTAATATCGTGCAAGTGCACTCATACCATCTTTTATAGCTCCACCTATTGTCTGTTTTCCATATCTGCACTATCACGATTTACTGTATCAGTAATATAGAAGGAAACAAAAGGACAAATTTGTAATCATAGATTTCATATTTTAACTACCTAACCAGGTCCCCTTTCAGGGCATGAGTCCCAGCATATTCAAGGCTTATCTCATCACCTTGCTCAGCCCACACTAGACAGAAAAGAAATTAAAATTTAATTAGGACAGACAATAATTAATAATTCCAAAAATTAAGGAGGCAAGTGGTTGGGTATCCATACTTGTTCTAAACTTCAGATATTCTTCACTGAACATAGAAATGCATTCAGAGGAAGTAAGTATACCAATCCTCTGCAACTGTAGATCTAGTGACATCTGTGCCAGGTAACTCTGCATAATAATAAGAACAATTCCATGATGCAGCATGCATGCCATACATAACTTTTGGACAAGAATCAAGAGATAAGAACAGAACAAGTCCTAGCAATCAATTAACCCTTCCTCAGCGAACCTGGGTGACATTTGTTCGATCAAGGCAATCAACGCAGTTAGACCTTATAACTCCTTTCTGCTCTTCCAGTACATTTCCTTTTTCATCTATCAAAAAATATCTGCTCAGCTGAAATAGAAATGATTAAAAAAACTGAATTATAGAAACCAGCACAACAGGATTGTGGCAGCTACCTACTAAGTTCATACTATATTTACGTCATGAAGCTTTCTCATACCTTTGCTTTTCAAAATCCTCTGAGATTTGATCATAGAGATTTTTAAGGTTATCAAAGTTTGAGCTGCCACAGTAATGATGGAAATCAAAAGACACATATCTGCAATAGACATTTGGGGGAAGCGGCAGGGGGGGAGGGGCAGAGAATAAAAGGTAAAGATAAGAGAAGAGCAGAAAATTTTATCACATCCAATAGACAGTTTAAACTAAAATGCAGCTAAAGGAAAATTCCATACACAGGATGCTCTTCACATGAATTGTAATATAAAGTGAATGAGGAAAAAAAAAAATGGGATTGTCACCTCACTTTTTGCAGCTTTTGCATTTCAGCAGCATATGCTGCACTTAACTGACCCTCATCACCATGCTACAAAAGTAAAAATATCAAGAAATTCTTTAAAAGATGCCCAAAGAATAGCATTCACTTAAAATTTTTGGGTGAGGGGTGGTGGAGAAAAGAAAATATTTACTAAAACTGGTTAAAATAATCCCCAAAAGCAGTGAGCTGAACTCACACAAACTGGGTGGTAAGACAGAATCAGCAAGATGATACAATTCTATGGATTCATCATAAAATAGGAGATAGTAATTGGTGAGTTGCAACATATTTATGTTCAGGGTCAAGAGAGAGCGAGAGAGAACAGAAACCATACTTTATCAGTTAGATCAACTGCTAGAGTCTCTCCATATCTTTGTAGTAGATCATGGAAATGACGCTCAACAATATTTTGCTGGAGCAGAAGAGAAGGAGAAAAAATAAGAACAGAAGTAACCAGGCATGAATTAATATTTTAATATACACCTCATGCTAAATAGAAAGGTACCGTTTGCTCATGACTAATAATTCTAAGGTGTGGTTTATAGCTTAGATCAACAATCTGCTCCCAAAGAAGAGGGATAGAACCTCGAATCTGCAAACAGTTAAAGGGAGTACAATCACATGCTGGGGAAACATGGAAAAATAAGATATTTTGTTATTTAAAATAGAAGGCATTTTTTGGCTGCATCGATATCAAATAGAACCATGATTAAATTTGAGTTATTAATATCAGATTCCACTTATTGACAAAACCTAGAAGATTTAAGCAACAAATATATAATAAAGACAAATGGTCTCCTTAAAAAAAAAAGAGAGAGAGAGAGGACTAACAGTCTGTTTGGAAAGGGAAGAATGGAGGGAATGGAGGGCTATCCTCTAAAAAAATAAACCAAAAATGAAAAGATAATCCTCCATTTCCTTTCATTCCCCTCTATTTTTCTTACTCCCAAACAAACCACAAGAGAAAGCCAGATACATCTCCAAATACATAATTTGTAACTAAAATGGCACTGCCTAATTCAAGTGGAGAAGGGTATAAACCTATTGATTTTATAAATTGTCAACTCCAAAAATTAAAGAAGAGAGAAATTTGAAGAAACTCAAAGCAGATTTCATCTTCCTAGAGGCCTACTTTGATGATCAAATTCCACTAGAAATTACAGATATAGATATTTTCTGGTCAAACACATTTAGCCACTTGTCCATATTCTGAAGTCATCTCTAGAATAACAGAATTGACAAAATAACAGAAAGAGAGCAAATCTAAAATATGTGAATATTACATAATGAAAAGACTCCATAATACCGCATTTATTGCAAGAGGAATCAACAATAGGAAGACGGCAAAGGTTGCCATAAATATCCTTGAGTTTTCATTTTCATTTTCAATTTCTAGGTTGTTTACAGAGAGTCAATTATTTCCATTTTGATAATAATCTTATCATCTTTCAAAGTGACAGACCAATTAATTAAACAATATTATTTGTGTCTGTCCTAGATATGTATTAAATAAAAGCAAAAATCATACTTATAGACTGTTAAACTAACAACAGACAGATTTAACTTTTACAACATCTCCAGATAAATGAAGAAAAGAGCAAGTATTCTGCTATCTTTTGAATGAACAGATTATTAAAACACACACACACACACACACAAAATGAATGACTATACAAGCTAATTCCTTATCAGAGGAAATGGTTTATATTATATAATCTCATTTGAAACCTTTCTGCTCACAAATTACTTCAGCATGCCAGACAATATTATCAATCCTCAGAAAACTTTGAGAGAAACAATAATAGAACATTTTGGTGTTAAAAGGTAGTATTTTGATAAAATATACTTAACTATAAAAAGAAAATATTGAAAGGTGGCAATGTAAAAACTGCAAGTTGAAACTTAATTGATTTGAATTAC
Source organism: Saraca asoca (assembly GCA_026873985.1). Taxonomy (NCBI): domain Eukaryota; kingdom Viridiplantae; phylum Streptophyta; class Magnoliopsida; order Fabales; family Fabaceae; genus Saraca; species Saraca asoca. The sequence continues at coordinate 5,884 of JANHAO010017755.1, forward strand.
CTGCAATAAGGAGGATGTGAAACCTTGAATCTCAAGCAACTGTTCAGTCTCAATGAAGTTAGCAGTATCACCATCAAGGTTAGCCCCCCTTCTCCACATCCTTGTTCCTATTTCACCGTATTGCAATATCATAATCAGCAATCACATATTTGTTTGTTTATGTTGTTATTATGTAGTCATCTCAGAGACACTGTACCTAGACGCCGTGTACACCTCCTTGATACTAATGTCATTACAGCGGGTGAGTCTTTTAGCATTAGCTGCTTGGCTTGGAAGCTTACACCGAAGAGTTAAGGGGAAGCATGATGGATTTCTTAAAATGAACATATACTTACTTCATTGTCACCAATTCTTTTCTTGACATAATATCAACAATAAGTGCAAACATGGACTCACAAACACACAGAGAAGGGCCAGGGGTGAGTGGGGGTGAACAGAAACTAAATTTCAGGATATTCCCTTGTATTAGGGGGATGATGAATCTGTCATGCTGCCACCATGAAGATAAGTGCATGTTAAAAAGATAAACCTCATCATCATATTAACAGTGCCAAGATAAAGTTCATTAATATTTGTGAATCTTTTCTTCCTATTGGTGAAAATCAAAACAATTTTACTTCAGCAGGATGATACAAAATTTATCTGACCTTGCACTCAATAAGCTCCTCCAAAAGATTTCTGTTCCAGACAAATCTAGGGTCAGCCTGAAATATAAATAAAAAAGTATAGGAAAGAATCAGAAAGCTTTGATTGATATTGCATTGTATAGCATCTTTTAGGTCAGTACCAGATTCATTCAGAGAAATGATCCAAAGGGGCATAATGTCACACACTGAAGTTGGCACAATTAGGTAGCAAGGTGAGCAATTATGCCCTCACACTAAGAAATCCAATTGTATCATCATAGCTGACACTTATTAATAAAGAGAAAGCAAAGACTCCTGTAGCAGAAACAGATTGCCAAACTAGATCTCTCTTCTTATATCCTGAGCATCTTTGGTAATTCAGTGTTTTTCCTTTTACGTCTTTTTCATTGTCAATCTTAAACAACGTTAAGAATATGATATGACTTCAGATTGAACTGAGGTTGGACATAATCGGGTTGTGAAAGAATTACTTGACCCAATAAATTGAGCTATTAAGTAATAGGCTACTTTTCCGGAACTCTAATGCGTGTGCTTAAACTAACAAGTAACAATCACAAAATTAAGCTATAATGACCAAGAAATTGGTGTCAGATGCTCCACTCTCAATGGAGACATGAAGTAGATTTCAAATTAAAAAGAAATGCCCAAGGAACATATTCAAATGACAGTTATTCCCAAAGAATAAAGCATTAGGCCAACTAACCTGCTTCCAGATTGGTTTACTCATCCACCCTTCTGCTAATTTGCTTCTCCTCTGCAAGCTGGTGGACAAGATTAGGTACATTTTAGAAAGAACAAACTTGGAATGATATTAATCTAATATCACTGAGATACCATGACTCTGTGTCTCTTGCAGTAGTCAACTTTAAGAGGGGGGAAGCAAGTTGCAAAAAAAAAAAAAAAAACTTACTTTAATGTAATATCTGTTTCATATGAATAATACAACCCAGGTGTTGACTCCACTGTTTTCAACAAATTTATGAAGTAAGCCTCATCTCTTTTCTGCAGAAAGTGCACAGAACAGGCATTACAGAGGACAATTTAATGACTCCTAAATAACTTCTAACTACACAAAATTTTTAAATTAAAACCTCACTTCTTGAGCTGTTGAAAACCTCAAAGCCTCATTGCAGGCCAGGAACCTCATCGACATCAAGTGATACACTGGAAAACCAAGAAAGCTTCCAACTTGCTTCCGAGAAGTTATCACAAGGATATAAGTTCCTATGCCAAGATGCACATCATTGAGTAATAAGTAAAAAGTAAGTTATGGAGTTAAACTCGTAGGTTTCCTGAAATGAGGGAAATCTAGTTGAAAAGCTTCTTTTAGCTAGTTCAACTTTGGGGATTCAGCTCCTCTGAAGTGCAAGATGCACTTAGAGTATAAAGTGCAACATCATAGCCGTAGATGAAAAGATCAAGAAAACAGATGATAATAAATTCAAATTCAATTGCTTGTTATTTATCAAATTCTAAGCCATTGATTTTCTCATCAACAACTGACTGCACTTAGCCTCTAAAATGCATCTTGCACTTTAGAGGAGCCAAATCCCAACTTTGGTATACTAGCTTGTTTCAGTTAATTGATCTTGTATACAGGAGTAACGGAGTATCTAAGAGGTCAGGAACCTAGTCTCCTGAGCAGATGCAGCCAACATGATCCAGTTACAGGGCATAATTTTAACATACATCAATTAAATAAAACTGAAAACAAGAAAATTATTCCAAGAATATTTACAACAACAACTTTATTCCATTCAATGGGTCAGCCACAATTTATCTGGCCTTGCATACAGGGCTGTAGAGGATTCAGGTTGCTTTGGTTTTTTGGGAAACCATTAATCAAATCCATCAATTTTGATCGGTTTGGTTGGTTTGATTTGAAAATGTTTCAATATTAGTACCCTAATGCTATATGATAAACTAAATGGGATGAATAATGAAGCGTCATATCAAATTAAGTATCTAACAACCATCAACCCATAACCCATTCATCAATAACTTGAAACATAAACATTCATAAACCATAAATAAGTATGTTAATTCATATTCAACTTCAACAGATGAGGCAGGAAGTCAACAACTAACAATCAACATCACTCATAATCCATTTTTAAGCATCAAACAATTCTTTAAACTCGGCTTCATCTTTATGATGGCAAATAACCAAATTAGTAAGAGTGAGTGATTGTTGAAAATAGGAAAATGCTAGTCCACAACTTGCATCAACAACTGTTTTTACAACTACATACACGGCACCATCTATGTTAAATTGACCCCATCTGTCTTAAAGTAGGTGTAGTAAATTAGAATCAATTTGTGTCATGTGTATGCTAGTAAAAATGGTTGGAACAATGATGTGGCACAAGCACAACAACAACAAGAAGCAAGCCTTATCTCATTAGATAGGGTCAACAAAAAAATTGTGCTAATTTAAAATTATAGTACCGTTATGCTACTTGTTATGTTTTTTTTTAAGATAAGCACTTATTTGGCTAATTGGTCTATTTGGATTTTTATCATTTTTGCATCCTCCAAACCATAAATCAAACAAATTTGATCACTTTGAGAATTTTCTAAAACAAACTAAACCATCTAACCCTCTCAAACCGGTTTGGTTTGGTTGGGTTACCTAATAATACAAAACCGGTTTACACCCGTACTTTCATATGTGAAAGTATGAAGAATCTAGTTAAACAGGACAGGATGCAATTAGTAGCAAGTGTAGTATGTGCTCATGCAGATTGATAAATTGCAAAGAAAAACACATAGGAAAATAAATACAGAAACAACACTAGGCATAAGCTCATACCAGCAAGCAACCTTATAGTTCCCACCACACCATATATTGCAGAAGTCTTGCATGGACCTTCTAACACAGTATCACCTGCAAGATCTGTAAATGTTATAATGGTAGTTCTAACACTAAAATTGTAAATTTTAAATATTTTTCCAAAATTTTCAACCATACATGACATGGCACTGAAAATAAATGCACGACACAGTAACTATCTGTTTTCAGCTGATAAATATAAAAGCCAACCAAGACAGCATATGGCATAATGCTTGCATATAAATCAAGTCATTGAAAATTCAAAGAGCCATTTCAGAAATAAATTAACCAACTCCTAAAAAAAAAAAAAAGAGGTTTCTTGAACCAAACGGGAGTTGAAGACTTGAAGCAGTGGGTCAGAAAAACATATTACCATCCAGTAAATTGACGTTCCCATCACGTCGGCTAATCCAGAAGCCTTGATCGGGAAAATCAAGCGACTTGATCACGAACTTGTCCTGAAACTCCTGCAGCTGCAGTTGCTCGGAAAGTCTGAATCTTTCACCTGAACTCCAGGAGGCTACGATTTCCATTTTTGACGGATTCGAAAGGATAAAATTTCAGAATAATTTAAGAAAACATCATCGGAATTCTGATTTGATAGTAGAAGCTTGATAATTGAGAAAAGGTCAAAAGATAAATGCAATGACATGACAACCCTTCGACAAACAGATTTTTGATATAATATATTTTTGTAAATTACCCGGTTACCCCCAGTAATCGAAAACCAGCAACCAATGAAGAAGTTGCTTTTCTGGAAAGATGATTCCAACAAGGACGGAAAAACAAAAATAAATGAGAAATGACGAATAATTTGAAGAATTGTGAAAAAAGAAAAAGCAAAAATGTGCGTGAGTGCTTTATACGATTGATAAGTTAATTTACTGCTCTTGATAATTTTACGTTTCTTTTAATAAAAATAAGTTACTATTTTTAATTAAGTTTACACAATGTAAAAATATTGAAATTTTAAATATCAATGTTTTTATTTGTAATCAGATGTCCTTCATAATTTGCTTATATATATGAACAAAAAAACAATATATCACTAACATAACTTTAAAAGTTTACGCTTATGAAATAAAATTTAAAACTTATAATTAAGTGTTTATTGTTGTCCAATTAAAAATTAAGTGTAGGGATCCAATAAATATTTTAAATGGTATTAACCTTAGTCTTAAGATTAAGGTGTATGCTTTAGGATAGGAAAAAATTATAAGGCCTTTAAATTAATTTGAATATAAATTTTATTTCTCTCATTGGCTTACATTTATAAAATATGATAAATAATAGCATTTCTGGATATGCAAAATGGATTAAAAGTTTTAATAAATTATATTTTAAGAAGTAACATACGGGCATTTTATTAATTAACAATAGATTATTTAGTTTTAGCAATGCTGTATCTCAAATTTATGAGTAAAAAATATGTTCTCAAGGGAGCAAATTCAAAGTACATTTTTCAGGTGCTTTAGCATTTTATCCTTCCTATTTAAAAAGTTGGGTTCAACATAGAAAAAGATGATACTCTTGATATCATATTTTTATCAATTTTTAAAAGAAAACTATATTATTTTATGATTTTTTTCCTGATCAAGTAGTGTTCTTGATTAATTCACTTCTTTGGAACATCAATGAAAAATTAACAAAATTAAGGAAAAATTTTTACCATTCTATCAGTAGCTTTTTAAGTAATAACTTATAATTTTTAGGTTAAAGTACTAAAAATTTTCCTAAAAAAAATTCATGTAATTCATATGTATTTAATCTCTTAAGCTTTAAAAGATACATTTTAAACATATTGCACTTTTGAGTCACATACATTTTATCTATATTTATATATTTTTCTCTCATAAGTCCAATAGCACATTCACGTGACTATTACATAATTACTAAAAATCATTATTTTTTTTAAAAAAAAATCAAAGAATTAAATCTAATTTTTGAATAAAAATAATGAAAATTTGATGAAAATTTATTAGAAGGAATTAAAAATTATAACAAAAGTAATCTATTAGAGTAATATATAGATGATAATTTATTAGTATCGAGTTTTATTATGTGTATGGCCCAACATTTTAATATAAAAATTAAAAATTTAATTAAAATGGAAAAATATGAATTATTTTTTTATTTTTAAAAGAAAATGAAGAATTTATAATCTCATGATAGTTATGAGTTATCTTATTAAATTTATGAATAAAAATATATAAATATAAATAAAATATGTCTAAATTAAAATAAAAAAAGATCAAACGGATATTTTAAAGATCATAAAGTTATATGTAAATTAAGTTAAGTGTGAAAAGATTTGATATATTTTAACTTAAATTTTATGTTGGGATTTACAAAAGAAATTTGTATATCTCGTTGTCATGAATTCAATAAAAAAAAATGATGGACAAACCAACATCGAAAGTTGTCGCTATATTATTTGCCAATAAGAACCACGAAATCATAGACTTGGTGAGCCATCTCATCATCCAATTATTGCAAAGAGAACTCTTATCATGCATTTCGTGATTATGAAAGACCAGCTCCCACCATCCTCAGTCCCCGTCTTAGTATTAAGACTTTTAGTTTTGTTGTCCATTATTTTCTATTAAATTAAAAAATCATCTTCTTACACCAAAATTTATTTAATCATAATATTAAAATAATTAATTTTACATTTAATTATAATTTTGATCTCTCTAAAATTGAAATTGGGAGTATTTAATCCCTTTAAAAATAATATTTAATTTTAATTCTCAAAAATTAAAATTAGGTCAAATCAAGTGCATTTGACTAAGTCCAATTTAATGCCAAACAGAGAAACCTATGTGGCAATTAGCCATTCACGTTGGTCTCTATATTGGCTCTCAAAATGACCAATAAACTAGGCCTATTGTTAGCTTGGAATGCCATGCATTTCAATTCTCAAATTTGCTACGATTTGAACACAGATTTGTGCCCTATTTTTTACGAATGAAAACAAAGGGCATTCAATTAGAAGATCAACTAAAATTTCATCACTAAATTCAATGACATGGGGTAACAAAGAGAGCTGGATAGGTTTGTTTGACAATCCATCTTTATATAGTTTTAAGTATTTTTGAAAATATGAAGTTTCACTTTATCATGGTAATGAAAATGATGCATTTGGATTTTTGCAATATATAATTTATATCGCCTGATGTTTCCAAAAAATTTTAATCGATTGTTGGGTTTCTTTATTATGCTTTAAAATGATAGGTAGATTTCTTTGTTTTGGATTAAAAATGTGGGAATATTTAGGGTTTTGTGAATTGTGATGCATAGTGCTAGTGGTCCCCTATATATTGTTGTCTTTATATATGTTGGAGTTATAGAATATGTACTATTTTGATTCTTCTTTCTAATTTAGATAGTGCCATTTCAACTTTATATGGGCTAACAATTGTAATATATTGTTTTTATCTTGATACTATAAAGTGACTGAGGTTGAATATTTTGACCTCCTAATATACCATGGGGGCAAATTTATTAACAACCTACAATGAAATATGTTGGAGAAATGGTGAAAAAAGTCAATAAAATGGATCCTGATCAATTCTACTCATTTGAAGTGAGGCAATTTATCAAGCATCTAAAGTATGACTCATATAGAGTCTTGTGGTGGAAGGTGCTAGGATAACTATTGGATATGGGTAAAAGACATTTGGATGAGGTTGATAATGTGAGAGAACTAATTTCAATTATGGAGAGTGTTAGCGTAGGTTACTCTATCTACATATTTTTCTTAGTTTTGATATTGAAAAATAATTTCCGTTTAAATCATTATCTGACAATATATTTCACTGTTTAGTATTTGTTTTACAGGTTCAAAGTATATGTGATTTAAAAGATCAAAATTAGAGTTAGCAATTATTTTATTTTTATAGGATCTTTTGTAAGTGAATTCAAATGAGATTTAATTCAAGAAAATATTTTTTATCTGATATAATGAGGTATAAATAAACCACTTAAAGAAAGCAAAAAATTAAATATTTTTCAAACAAAGACTTTTTCATAAGTACAGATTTTATAAAATAATTTTATATCTTTTGAATAGATTCACTAATTAATTTATGTTGAAAAATCTATACGAATCGATTCATCAATGGATTCATGAAGAAAAACTTTGAAAAATTTTTAAACTGAAGGTTAGGATTTTGATCTGAATCGATTTACAAACTAAAAGCTAGTTTTTTTGTTACAGTCGGTTATAATAGTTATAAAATCCCTATCCACCTTCAGTTTTTCATATCTTTCTCTCTTCTTCAAGTGTGACAATTACAAAGCAATCAGAGATTTTTTAGACTTAAATCAACCTCATTACATCTTTGAATCAAAAGGATTTCAAATCAAATTTCTGTAAAATTCACATTAGCTGTTTGAGATTTCATTTCAAACTTTTGGTATTGTATTTCTTACCTTACTTTGATTTTTCTTTTGAGATTTCTAGGTTGATAGGAATCTTGTTTAGGTTAGC
>JANHAO010017756.1:0-13862 GCA_026873985.1 Saraca asoca
TAGGAAAACTAAGTAATGCATTAAGATCTTGATGGATTGCTTGTGGTTGAGTTTTGCTTAAAACTTATTAATCATTTCAGGGATCTTTATTATGATTAACAACAATTGAATGAATATTTAGTGATCTAGGAAGCATTGATCTCAAGTTGATTCCCTTGGCTGGTTGTTTATTTGTTGTTATCTTTGTTTTTGTTAGTGTAGTTAGTTTAGTGTAGTTTCTGTTAACTTTGTTTTCTACCAAGCCCCCCATTTCAACTCCTAATATCATTGATATTATCATCCTAAAATGGTCCTTGGGTTCGACTTGCGTTGCCTATGCTATAAGTTAGTTTAGGTAGCTTTAATTTATAAATTTCTACTTTAATGGCTTCGACACGCGTGATCAAACATACATGATACACACATAAATATCTATACTTATACGCAACATACATATATGCAATTTCAACAAGCCATCTTTACTTTACTAAATCTAACTATTAGTCACATTGCTACATCATGACTAATTCAGTTCTTTTATGCATGATTAATTTCCATACTCCCTTTTCATATTCATAACTACACACTACTGATTCTTAAGTATATTTGCAAAAGAGTAATTATATATCATTAGCTCATAATCAACATAATCCTACTTAATCAAGCTTAACATTCACAATCTTTTTAACTAATCATGAAAGCATTTAGGCATACTTGAACTTTTAACATGCCATATACACACACACATTCATGCCCAAATACACATATACTTTAGATACATGCATACATCCAAACTTATGTATATTGCATGCATACATATACACATGCATGCATACTTACATATTACATGCATAATTACATCCATATTTACATACGATACTCAGGTGTACAAACATACTATCCTTGGTTACATTATATCCCTAGTATATTCTTTCTTTCGTATCATTTAGTCATGTTAGGGATCCTATCCATGGAGTGATTTAATGACATTCATTAAATAAAATATAAACATTTAATACACATTATTTGAAAAATTCAATTGCTAATGTTTATTTAGAAGCTAGAAAATATATGTCCACTTAAAAATTTTAAAAATAAAAATAAAAGATAATAGTTTAGATATAGTAAATGGTATTTCTAAACAAAGTAGAAGCATATACAAGTGGGTAAGGCATTCAATCCACATATAAGGTCTTGTGTTGAATTATTAGGGAATGCAAGTTTAATATATTTCAAAATTGTCAAAAGTTTTTTATTCACTAGTGACAATATTTTTTTTTGTTACTAAAAATTAACCTTAATGACAATAATATTTTTGTGTCACAAATATTATCTTTATAGTGACAATAAAATTTGTCAGTAATATAATTTTTAGTGATAACACGATTTAATCGTCATAAAAAATGCTAGCCTATTGTGATAACAAATCTTATCAAAAAATCAAAACTTTCAATGGCAAGTACCATTTATCATCACAAAACTTTCAGTGACAAAGTTTTTTGATATGAAAATATTGTTATCATTGAAAATATTTTTATAACGAAATACCATCATTTAGTAAAAACTTTTATTGTCACTGAGAAACAATTTCTCTTGATGTGTCATTCAATTCATACATGCACAACTCTATATTGCACGTAGTACATATAGCAACAACAATATATCCAATCGACAATAATTATTCAACAACACCAATTATGCAGAGAAAAATATACATAGCATATTTAGCTTCCATTCTAATCAAACAATCCTAAATATCCTATTAAGTGCCATATTAATATTGTAATGATATTGGCTTAATAAAGCATCAGTAAAATCTTTCCAATGCTGCACCTTGCAACAGTCAAGCTTGGGGAACCATCTAGAAACAACACTAATGAATCTATCTTGAAGAAATGAATAAAAAGTTTGTCATCATTAGCGCAATATATCATTTTTTGATAATACAAAGTTAGGTGATTCAATGGGAGGGCAGACCTATTAAACTTTTCAGGTGCTAGACATAGCTCTACTGCATATATATATATATATATATATATTTACAAAGCTGCACATAAATATTGTAATTCCTTTCTTGTCAAATAGAATTTCCTCATTAACGCTATTGCACTCGTATACAACCCCTTTAGTCTATGGAAAATTTCTACAGGGCTGATCTAAATGTTATGTGGATCAACGTGTCTCCTATCATGGATTAACTTAAATTTCTCAATTCTAAAAAATTGAGAGAATAAATTTAAAAATCTAAAATTTAATTTTTATTTTATTTTTATAAATTTTTATTAGGATTTATCATTTAATATAAATTTTTTATCTATAATTTTTCTAAATTTACATTTTTAATTTTTTTAAGAAATCAAAGAGATCCATATCTGTTCTTATGGTATATTGCATGACTTATTATTATGATATATTCTTGTCCTATGATGAATAATGTTATTTATTTTTTTATTAAATTGATTTCTTAAAATTTGTATATTCATAATTTTAAATTAAATTTGTCTTTTATTTTCACTCAAAGTTAACCATGTATAGTATTATGTAGAAGGTTGAGAATGTAATAGGCAACAACAAAAGTAGTTGTAAGCAAAAATGTCTAGTTGTGATAAATACGATAATATGGTACTCAATTGCATATGTAGATGGCAAATGCTACAAAGAGCATTGTTGTCGAGTTAAACAAAAACTTAAAGTTCAAAGGTGACAACTACACCATATGGCAGAAAAAAGAATTAGTTTGGTCTTATGGAAGAAGATGTATTAGATGTCTTAATTAAGCTGGTTAAGGAACCCACCGCTAATGTCCTTCATATAAAGTATGATGCTTTTAAAAAGAAAGACACCATAGCATGCATCACTTTGCTTAGTGCAATGGTTAATGATCTTATGGTAGATTTCTTTCCATGCTTGAAAGTGTCAAAGCCATACAGGATAAGGCCAAGGAAAAATATAGGTCTATTTCTTTGGAGAAATAGAAAGCATTATTTCTAAGGTTTGGGAATTTTATGAATAGGCCTAAAAATAACATGAGAACTTATTTAAGGGAAATGTCTCAAATAATTACATGTTTAAAGGCATTTTGGCATACTGTCACTAATGAGCATCAAGTACAAGTAATGATTCACTCTCTTCCTTATAAGCAGTGGCAATTGATGAAAGTCAATTTGCGCCACAATGTTGAAATCAAAACTTTTAACGATATTGCACTTCATCTACTTTTAGAAGTCGAAGTCATGGATATCATGAGCTCATCTAAAGCATATGCTGCTAAAACTTCTTTTCCATAGAAAAGAAGAAGATGAAGAATAAGACGAAGTTCAATGAGAATGGTTTCAACAACGAAGAAGGATTATCTAGGGGAAAGTTTAAGAAGAATGGAAACTATAAGACCAAAAATAAAAAAGCAAGGTAAAGTACTTCAACTGTGGCCAAAAGGGACACTTTGCCAAAGAATGCAAAAAACCTAAAGTACATAATCCTTCTATTTCTTTTGTGCATGTTTTGTCATGTACTTTTATAATTGAATCTAACTCTTTGTTGGTTGTGGATTCAAGTCTCACTAATCACATCATGATGGATCATGATCTATTTATGTAATTTCACAAGATTTCTCAAGGAACAAAGTGTTTATATGGGGAACAACACGAGATTGGAAGTAGAAGGGATAGGAATTTGTAAAGTTCCTATAAATAATGGAAAGAATCTAATTCTTATAGATTGTTTGTATGTACCTATGATTTATAGAAATTTGGTTTCTGTAATATTCTTTTTGCATTTTAGAATTCATTTGGATTTCTATAGATATATACTTAATATTCATATTGGTAATGATATCTTATGTACTTGTTCTTTACATGATTGTTTATTTGTATTGAATTCAATTTCTAACAATTGTAGTTCAAGTAGTTGTCATATAATTTAATATGAAGAAGAAAAGATTTAACATATAAGGTTAGGGCACATAGAGAATGATAAGATGAACAAACTAGCCAAAAGTGGCTTACTTGGTGCCTTATCAAAAGTAACCCTCCCAACTTGTGAATTTTGTCTTATGGGTAAAGCAACTAGAAAACCTTTTGGAAAAGCATCACATAATGAGAAACCATTGTAATTAATTCATTTTGACATCTGTGGTCCCATGAATATGATACCTAGAGAAAGATTTAGATATGTTCTCACATTCACAGATAACTATACAAGATATAGCTATGTCTATCTCCTTAAGTATAAAAGTGAAGCATTAAAGTGCTTAAGGCTTATTATACTTCAGTGGAGAATCAATTGGACAAAATGATCAAGCCATTAAGGACTAATCGATGTGGAGAGTATATGACTAACAAATTCAAGAACTTGTGTGTAAAGAAGGGGATAATTCAATAATTATCTATTCCTAATACACCTTAACAGAACGGAATGGCAGGAAGAAAGAATATAACTCTCATAGATATAGTAAGAACCATGGGCAGAGAATAACTTGGAAATTTCCTATTGGGGAGATGCATTACTCACTACTATTTATGTGCTAAAAAGAGTGTCATACAAACCTGTTGAAATAACACCTTTTGAGTTATGATTCAATAGAAGGCTACAGTTAAGTCACTTAAAGCCATAGGGTGTACGGCTTATGTCCATATACTAAATCACAAATTTAGTATGATAATGCTAAGAAGGAGAAATACATTTTCCTTTGGCATTTTGAACATTCTAAGAGATATGTGTTTAATCATTTGGAACATAAGGGATAGTTTGGATGAATTTGAATGAAAAGGTGCAACTTTGTTAGAAAATAAGTTTCCTAAGAAATGATATGTTGAAAATAGAAGTTCTTTAAAAAAACTTAATGATTATGAACTATCCAGCATAATTGATGTGTTAGTGCCATCTCTTCCAAGTGAAGGAATGTTATAACCAATGGAAACTTAGAGGTTCCAATGGTTCATGATCACCAAGGTCATACGGAGGATATAAATGATGATCAGAATGGTAATGGTGATCAAGAGGAATCCCAATGAATGCAAAAGACCCACCTCAACAAAAGCCCATTAAATATGTAAATATACATAATGAGCCCTTGAATTCTCTTAACTTGTATTGTTCATCATGACGGTTCAAATCACCAAGTAAGCGTTTGATATTGGACAAATCGGAGACTCATATTAGCACACTTGAGGTTAATGAACCAAAAAATATAAAGAAGGCTCTTTATGGTTCAAATTCTGATAAATGGTTAGTTGTAATGCAAGAAGAATTGGACTATACATACACTAATCAGGTTTGTGGACCTTCTTCAAGATCAAAAAGCTATTGGGAACATGTAAATTCTCAAAATGAAGAGGAAAATGGATGGTACCCTTGAAAGGTACAAGGCACGATTAGTTACCAGTGGGTATACCCAAGAAGAGGGTGTTGATTTTATGGACACCTTCTCACCTGTTGTGAAGTTCAATTCCATTAGGATAATACTAGCCATTGTGGCAAAACTTGACTAGGAATTACAACATATGAAAGTAAAGATAGCCTTCCTCAATGGTGATTTGAGTGAAGATATCTACATGAAACAACTAAAAGGTTTTATTATAGATGATTAAAAACACAAAGTATGTTAGCTAATGAAGTCAATATATGGTCTTAAACAAGCTTCAAGACAATGATACTTGAAATTTCATAATGTAATCTTGATTTTTCAATTCCAGATTTTGCATAAAGATCATTGTGTTTATGTCATAATTTCTAAGACGAAGTTTGTTTTAATGTCATTATATGTTGATGATATCTTGTTAGCTAGTAATGATTTGAGTTTTCTACTAAGCATCAAGGAATGGTTATCTTCCACCTTTGACATAAAGGATTTAGGAGAAGCAACCTATATTCTTGGAGTTAAGATTCTAAAAGATAGGTTCAAGAAATTGTTAGCCTTGTCACAAGATCCTTACATTGATAAGATTCTTGAACACTTCAAAATGCATAACTTAAAATCCATGGATACCCTAATTGCTTATAATGTTACAATAAGTGAAGACATATGTTCACAATACTCTAAAGATAAAGAAGAGATGAAAAAGGTTCCTTACCTCAATGTTATTGGTTGTCTAATGTACATCATGTCACTTACATGGCCCTTCATTAGTCAAGCTATGGGCTCGTTGGCTCATTATTCATCTAATCCAAACCTTTAACATTAGAAATGTGTAAAGAAGATCTTTTGGTACCTTAAAGGAACCACATATTTATGGTTATGTTAACAAGGTGGTAACTTAAGATTTGATGCTAATTAGGGTGCAGATAAAGATGATTGTAATTTTATATCAGGTTATATTTTTCTACTAAATAATAGAGTTATCTCTTGAAGTAGCAAGATCCAGATTTGTATAGCTTTATCCATGATGGAGGCTGAGTTTCTAGCTGGATAAGCTGCTATACAAGAAGCCATATGACTTAGCTCATTCCTTAATCATTTAGGTTTTATAGCACCTAATAATAATCAAATAACCATCTATTGTGATAGTATAGTAGCCTTGTCTTACACTAAGGATTCAACATATCATATAAAGGCCAAGCACATAAAGATTAAATATTACTTTATTTGGGATGCCATTGAAGAAAATCAAGTTCACTTAGAGTACATTCCTACAAGTCAAATGGTGGCAGATCTTTTGACTAAACATATACCACCATTATTGTTTACAAAGCATGTAAAAGTAATGGGCTTTTATAGATTATATCTTTATGTAGACTTCATGTTTGTCATTTTGATAACAAAATATTTCAACCATTTAATTGTCCTCTCACTAAGCTTCTTAGGGTCTAAACTGAGCTATTTGAGTTGTGATTATTACATATTCAAGTTTTGTTTCAATTGGAAGCCTTATGCAAAATTCTATAGTATTTAGCTATTTTGAGCAATTTTTGTATTCTAGTCATAACTCGAGCTACACTTATCTAATTAATGTGATTCTTGCCTTTTAGGAAAGCTAAGGCATAGCTCTACAACCTTCATGAAGACCTCTAAGGCTGAATCTCACAATTGGCTACCTGAATTTGGAGTTAAATTTGAAACCAGAATGTTGTCTTAGCCTATCTCTGGTAGCCTGACCTTGGTGTACTTATCATAGAATAACTAGAGTTACAAAGATCCAATTAAGGTGAAACTAAGCTCAAATGGAAGCTGAGGCATAAGGACACGTTTCTTATGAAGACTTCCAGAGTCGAATAGATCATTATAGGCATGAAAAATGTGCTACAATGCAGAGGTAGAATTGCTACAAATTGGCTCTCTGTGGAATTGGACTTTTAGGCCCCAATTGGCCTAAAACTTGAACCCTTTCATCATTCCCTAAGGCAACCCCATGCTCCATCAGATCTAAGTTAGAGAAGTAGACTACAATTAGAGTTCCAAGCAAAAAGACAGGGAATAGCAAAATGGTAGCAAGAAACCAGTCTGTACTAACTTTCTATTTGCTCCACTAACCAGCAAACAATTTCTCTTTCTTGGGCGGCATTTGTAAAAAGGAGTGAGGGGTAGAACATGATTTTTGGAACATTAGATTGTAGAGTAGTGTAGGACATTTTTCTCTTCTTTTCTCTGCATTTTCATGCCTCCATTCCATAGAAGGTTGAGTATCTTGTAATCATCCAAGGGGCTACTAACTTGGAGATTAATGCTAAGATCTTGAGACTTCATTCAGTATTCAATTTGTTAATCATTTCTTCTCCTTTCCTCTCTATTTTTACTGTGATATTTGAATTGAATGGCTTCATTTAGTTTAGATGTTAATATGATTATTGCTTAATGATCAATTATAGGAAGAGGATAGGAAAATTAAGTAATTTATCAAGCTTTTGATGAGTTGTTTACTTGGTTGAAACCATTGCTATATGCTCAACTAGTAAAGGGTTCATTAATCATTTCAAGGCTTTTTGTTATGATTATCAATAATTGGATGAATATTTAGTGATCAAGGAAACATTAATCTTAAGTTTAGTTAATTCCCTTAGGCTGGTTGGTTTGTTTTCTCTTGTTTTTATTTCTGCATGGTAGTTTTCTATTAGTGTAGCTATTAGCTTAGTTTCTGCAAATCCCCCTTTTATTTCTAGCTCTTAGTTTAATTGATATCATCCACCAAATGATCCAAGGGCTCGACCCAGT
Organism: Saraca asoca; assembly: GCA_026873985.1. NCBI lineage: Eukaryota > Viridiplantae > Streptophyta > Magnoliopsida > Fabales > Fabaceae > Saraca > Saraca asoca. The sequence goes on from JANHAO010017756.1 coordinate 8,126, forward strand.
GTTACCTATACTACAAGTAGTTTAGGTAGCTTGATTTTATAAATTTCTAATTTTGATTGGCCTCGACAAACCAATCACATTTCATGGCACCATTGTATGAACAATTGTATTGACCTTTCATTCATGATTGTTGTACTTATTGCATGTTTTTATAATCATAACAAAGAAATTAAGGTATATTGGACATAAGTTAAAGGATTGGTTCTCTCACATGAACAATCTATTTCCATTCTTTATGTAAGAATAGAATTGAGATCACTCAAGTGAATAAACATAGAATATTCTAGTGCTGAGTAGGAATTATGATTTATTCCTAGTAGAAGTTACATGTCTAGCCTATGACTACTTGAGTATTTTTTTTATCACCTTGATTTGAAGAATCAAAATGAGGTAACGTTTGATTTACCGACATGTATGCCTACACATACATGTAATAAACCTAAGAAGGTGTGAGTTCTCATGTGTGAGAATTCAAGTTTAATCAATGTGATTGATTAATTGACACCTTTATAATAATGTGTTAAACATACGGTCCTAATGTTAGTTGTTCTCCTATGGAAGATCACTATAATTTTACTCTAGTGGGAGTTTTTATTAGAAAAGACACACAAAAAATGATTTAAAGGGAAGAATGACAACTTTTTTTATGGGGTATATCATTTAGTTGTGTGAACATTACCATATGACAGAAACAAAGAAAACAAGATAGTTATTCCTTGTCTTCTTGTGTGTGAGTTTCTTTGGTTAATGCTCTTAGTAACTATTAGCTACTATTTAGTGTTTTAAATTATTGCATTGCTTTGACGATAAGTACTGACCGGCTAGCAAAAATGTGGTTTGGAGGAACCTACCTAGGTAAATATATAGTTTGAGTCACTAGATAGTCAGTGCAAAAGGAAAGGCTTCGTAAGATACAAATGTCATCCATACTTGAATAATGGCCATACATATTACTTAGTGTAATATGGATTTGAGTATGAAATGACTTAAGAAAACAAGTACATGGTGTCTAGTATGGTTATATTAAAAGGGATTGAACATAACCACAAGTTTAGGGCTTTACAGGCTTGGCTGAATGATTAGTAGATCATTTAACATATGATGACTTATAAGTTATATTAGATTGATATCATGATAAGTCATGAATGAATAGGGATTAAGAAGAAAATCTCCAATATACAGTTAATCATTGCATAAGTGAAATGGACTTAATTGAATGCTTAAGGTCACACAACCTACTTGTAATTATATTTCTTATGTTGAATGCTATGATCTTAAAGAATTTTTTGTTTTTATGTATATACTATTGGCAATGTTAAAGTATGACTTGTACAAGTGGGAGTTTGTAGGAATTCCTTTGGCCATAAGTTTTAAACACACAAGTGCAATTTATTATTAAGTCACACCAATACCAGTGGGAGCTATTGGATTTATGTGAACATGCATGTGCACACAAATCCTACAAATGTACAAGAATGGCTTAATAGGTTTGACACAATGGTCAATTATGTAGAGACAAGCTTAATGAAGCTTAACTCAACTCAAAAGTAGCTCAAACTAATATGAGTGAGCTTGATTTAGGTCAAGTTAGCTCATAAGAGCTCACCTCAACTCAAGGCAATTGGATCTAGCTGGTTAAGTGACACTCAGCTAAGATGGAGTGACACTAGTAGAGATAGCTAGGCGGACTACATGATATCGCACATGGGTTGACATATCATGACCGTGTGAACCAATAAAAGGGTAACATGTGTCACCATTAGATTGAGGACATGTGTCCTAATTAGAATATTGTAAACACATAAGGAAGTTATTTGGTAGTTATTGACTACCAAAAGATGTTTCCCTTAATGTGTCTCTTCTAAAGGTTGTGACCTTTTGGCAAGAGACATTCAATAACCTATAAATTGACCATGTGTGGCAATCTTAGAACAAAGGCTATAAAGGAGCAAAAACTCTTAAAATTCATCCACCCTCTCCCATCAAAGACCTGGTTATATTTTACACAAGTTACAACAAGCAAGGTGGTCAAAAAGTGCTTGCTTTCACTTGTACAAAAGTGGATTGCAAGTATGCTCTTTGGTGTTTCGTTCTGGTCTTTCTTCCATTACATTAAAAGTGTGCATATTTGATTCTACGTAGAACAAGTGGTTACCTTAATCTTGTTATTGTTTATAGAATTACAAGAATTCCTTCAATCATTTGGTTGGTACAACGTTTTATGGGAAATATGACTTCTAAAAGAGCAAAGGATCGTTATGTTATTTGGTTGACCATTAACTTAAAAAAAATGGAGAAAGTAAGCTACTCTGAAAGTTCTACTTTTAACAAAATATGGGAAGTTGCTTACTCATTTCCCACAAGTAAGAAAAACTTCCTTTGCTACTAACAAAATGGAAATACAAAATTATTCTCACATAATTTAAGTGATGACAATAGTGTCCTTTTATTTCATTATCAATCTTTTAATAATAAATTATTTAATAATAAGAGTGCATTTTAGTAATACTCCATGAAAAATTGATAGTTGAACCAAACACAATACATGAACTTAATTCCTCAATTTTTTAGTGTCAATCAAACAATTTTTAGAAATTTCCAAAAGGTTCACAAAATAACTTATTTTTTTAAGAAATTTAACTTCTTATAAAAACTTATTTAATATGTAAATTAAAAAATCATTACTATTTAGAATGACTAATAAAAGACGTGGGGTACTATCTCTGCTTCCCCTTTCATGGGCTTTATTAAACTATAAATAGGGTGGTGTTTTCATTGGCAAGCTTAACTCTAGCAATATGATGAAGTCTAGTCTTCTTGCATTGTTGTATTTAGCTTCTATTGTCTTCCTTCCTTCTTCCATTATTGCCCGCATTACTATCTCATAATGATAGGTAATTCTTCCAATCCCAAAAATTGATCATAATTCATGTGCAATTTTGCTTTGTTTGTTTTTTACTATTAACTTATTCTTTAAATAAGCAATTTATGCAATTATTATTACAATTATTAAGTAGAGAAATATGAAATGCTGTAAAAATAATTATATATCAGCGTTAATTGTTTTGAAATCGTCGGACTTGAGTCTATACTATCATCACAATCATCATGGTTAAATTGTAATCCTATCCATCCATGGAATGATAATCCTACATATCATGTTCCTAATTGTAGACCATAAAAGTTGGGGTTTGTAGCATATGTTTTTACACTAGTGAAATAAGAAGTTGTTCTTAGAATTTTTCCTATCCATAATTATCAAAATTCTCAATTACCATCATTTCATAATAAATTCTTAGTTAAATTAAATCTATAAATTTATAGATTAAATCAATCAGTAACATATAATTATTATTAATAAAAATGTAAAACTCATTGATGTGCTACTTTATCATCAATATAAATATAAAACTTTCGGCTACTTCTCCGTATTATGTTTGACTAATTTGTCCTCCGTGTCGGATAAGTTGCTCTCCATTTTCTGACAACAAATAGTTTTACTTAAACTTCCTTTGGTTTATTTCTCTTCTAACAGAAAAAATGACATGATTTAAGTTAAATTAAATTTATTTATTTTAATTTAATTTAATATATTGATAATGTATATGAATTTAACAGTATCATTTATTTATATATTATCATATCAAAAATGATGATAAGCTTTTTTTTAAAGATACTGAAATATAACTCATTTTTTAGAGATTATATGTTAATTTAAATTTTCCCAACTTTGAGAGTGTACGGATTAACTACATTTTGCCAGTAGTCATCTAAATAAAGATCTATTAAAATAATCTTAAAGTAGATGAAAAATTTAAATTGTTTTTGTTACATTTTATAATATGAAATATTTTACATTGACGTTAAGTTAAATTTATTTTTTCAATTAACATTATAGATTGTGAAGTCAGCGAAGTAAGTTATAGGAGTCGAATTATAACATGCTTTCTTTAGCTAGTTAGAATATGGCAAATAATTTTAACTAAAATAGTTTTGGTGGTTTTGATTCTATGTTACTACAAAAATTTGCATGTTTTTATAAAATAAAAAAAATTATAATTTTTTTGTAAATGTTTAAGGTGTGAGATCATAAATTTTTCATAAAATCCTACAACTTCCTTATCAAATATTATATATATTTTATAAAAAGTTAAAATTATAATTGCAACATTGTAAAATTTTAAGAAATACTTGTCAGAATATTTATGGAAATAAATTTTTTTAATACATTGAGTAAGTACAAAAACATTGTGCCAATTTTTTCTGTGATTCTTTGTCCTTTTGCGGTATTTATAGGGTAGCCATCTTCAGTAGAATGCATTATCCTTTAAAGTCGCAGTATGAAATCTTATCTTCTTGTATATTTGCTTCGGGCTCCCATTGTCTTCCTTCCCTTTCCCACTGTTGCCAGAGTTCTACCTCACACAGGTATGTGCTTCTCCAATCCCAAAAACTTTCATTCTAATTCATATTTTTCATCACCAATTTAGTAATTTTACTTCACCTATTTTGCATATCTTGATATAAAAATAATAATTATATACAATATATACTATTATTTTTAAATATTATATTATAATGATAATTATTATCTTTATTTTTTATTGAACAATTTTTTTAAAATATTTAGTATCCAACTTTTTTTTAGTAAAATGACTTTATTGGCCGTGATTTCCGATCAATTGAAAAGTTCTTGAAATTACACACTGCAGGTTGAATATATAAAGGAAGAAAAAAGGAGATAGAGAAAGAACAGAGAGCCATCAAGAGATTTTTAACGTAGTTTGACTAAAGTTAAATAAATCCTTACGTCTACAATGATTTTATTATTCAATTTTTTATTGAGTATTTTATATCTTGATGATTTTGTATATGTTGTACAATGATTTTTACCTCTATTTATAATAATTTAGGAGAATTGTGATAAACTTTAATCTCTAATTACAAATATATGGGATAATTACCTATTGGATGTATATCTAATAACAATAATAATAACTGATCCCTTATCTCATAGATAAAGGTTATAATTATTCTTCAAATAATATTAATCTCTGGTGGACGAGCTTCAAGCTGTTGAGCCTTGAGCTATCTTGGTCATGGGTTAGACCTCGTCCTGCGTGGTCCATAATGGGCCTTTTATCAGGAGAGCATTTTGGTCAGGGAACTATGCTTCATTCTCAACGATTTGGGTCGTAATTTTGTTCTTCGTCTAACAACCCTAGTTATTCAATCTGACGATCTAGTGCCTTATTCTGTGACCTCAAAGAGACTTCATCCTTTGGACTTGTCCGTATGGATTGAACTTTGGTGAATGAACATTGTTTATTGAGCTTTTACCAATCTTTATTGTGCTGTATCGAAAAATATATATAATATTAGTCCTTCAACACCAAGTGCGTATTGCAGACTAGGAGTTGCAACTTTAAAGTTGGTAAAAGTCAAATGTCAATCATTAGTCTTATCCTTGTTTAGGCTCATAGCCCATTAATGCATTAAATGAACATGTCCTGTTTTGGCCGGTAATGATTAAGCCTTATTTTTTGCTAGACTGTCAGATCGTGGGGAATTAATCAGCCTCCAAATGTAATGGTTAGTGTGGGTGTTATATAAAGTGGGAAAACTGTCTCTTCCTTCACTTTGCCATTCAAAACTGTTGGGATGATTATGGTACAAAGCAGATTCACAACTAAAGTAAAATTGAGAAGAATGAAGATAAACTGGACACAGATATTTT
>JANHAO010017757.1:0-13853 GCA_026873985.1 Saraca asoca
ACGAGAGAGAAACTCTTGTATAACTGTGTATACAACAAGCATTTCCCAGTAATAACACTCAACTGTGGACGTAGGGGTCCGAAGAAGGACTTTGGCTGAACCAGATTAAAAAACTGTGTTGTCTGCTGCATATTCTTCTTCTTCTCTATTTGTTTTAACACCAGGATGCAGGATAGGAGTCCACCGAACCTCTTCCTGTTGGCCGAAGTTTGGGTCCTCCGTATGAACCAGATTTCGACGTCAACAAGATTTAAGAAGAGAAAGTAAGAAAAAAACAAACCCTTAGATTTAATCTCATAATAGAAAGTATTAAATACTAACCTTTGAAGTGTGAAAATACACTTCTTTTTATCTCATATTTAAACTTGATGATTCTACGTCTTTCAATTGTTGGGTTGAAAACAACAACAACAAAAAGAAAAAAAAAAACAGATACTAAAACGTGAGAAGAAAATGAAAAAGAGAGAAGTTGGTGAATCACAGAAGCATTAGACTCTGTTTGTTGTTGGCCATGTTTAGATTATTTGATTTTTTTTATTTTTTCCTTGTGTAAAAGACAAGTGACAGTCTCTGTCACTATTCCTGTCTTTTCCCTTTTTTCTTTCTTTCTTTTTTATTTTTTTTCAATAAAAGCTAATTACAGAGAGGTTTCTATCACCATTTTCCCATACAATATTTACTTTTTATTTTCCTCTTTTTTTTCTTAAATAAATAATGTTAAAGATGGGGACCCCAAATCTCTTTAGTGTATTTTTATTTTTTATTTTTTTAGAAAAGGTAAACGGTGAACAGAGACCTCTCTGCCGCCTATCCTTTACATTTTAATTGTAGTTTTGGTTTCTTTTTCTTTTTCCAAACTAATCTTTTATTATTTATTTATTAATTTTATTTTTTTCATTTCCATTTTCTAGCTTTCACATGTATCCTTTTTATAGATTCGTTTTGCTACTCTTTATTATTTTAAATTGTTGATGTATTAATCATGTTTAAATATTTTTATTTGTAACTTGTATATTCATTTTATGATTTATCTTATTGTTATAAATAAATTAATTTAGTGTATCATGAATTGTCATTTATGTTTCAAGTGTAATGTTCTATGAGGAAATAAATTAAAAATAAACTAAAAAGTTTAGCCCTTTTTAATATTCTTGAGGTGAGGAATATTTTAGGAGTTAAATTGGGTGAATTAGTGAAACTTCAAAAAGAAATTCCTAATATTATTACATGTGAAATCATCATATATTTTAGTTTTATTTATATATTATGCTATATTTTAAAATATATCATTTTATTGCATATCCTTTTTCATCCTAAAATTTTTTGCCGACAATAGATAAAAGTCACGAAATTCGGTTGCAAGTATAATAAATAGTGCTCCAAATATTCTTGAGGCACTTTCCTTTGTACTTTTGTTGTCATGAAATTGGATAAATTTAATATGTTAATTAAATTAGAAAATTAATACGATTTACTAAATTAGTAAAATCTATACAATATATTAATAAATTATTATTATTTTCTTTTACTTAACTTTTGCATTATTATTAAATTGAACACAATTCATAATCTTGATAACATATTACGTACATTTAAAATTTGCTTTATACATTATTATATATTTATATCATGTGCAAAAATCTAAATTATGCCTATGACGGATCAAAATTGAGAGATCCACTTATGAGTACAATAAGGGTGCCTTTCAATATTTTTGAGGCATTTATTTTGTCAGAATTCGATCAAGAAGTTGGTACAATTTGACCCTAAATATATCAAATCTCTTAATTTATTTTAATTAATTTTTCCTTAAGGTTTTTTTTAAGTTAAATAAAATTGGAAAATGTTAATATTGTTGCAACATTAATTGAGTGATATCCTCTTCAAATGATAAATGAATTTTTCTTTCAAAATTTGAGCTTTTTATGAGAATAAGTTATTTTTCTTTATTGGTTAATTATCCTTATTGTAAATGTATTAGCATGTCCCAAAAATCAATGATCTCTTCAATCACCCATACTTGCACAAGTCATATATCACTCTTGATATTATGTAAAATAAAATGGGGATATATATAAAAAATAACAATACGAATAAATGTATATATATATGTAAACATTTTCTTATGAACAAATAAATTTTTGATAAAAGATAGCATTGAGAAAAGTAGGTAACCATCTTACCAATGGCCTATGTAAGGTGCTACTACCTTCCCTACAAATAATTAACCCTTGAAGTCATACTCTAAATTATGTAGACTTTATTTTAGTGTTTTAATCATACCGCTACAAATGATTGGTGACAACTCCTTTTATTTATCCAAACATATCTACATTTTTAATTTGTATCTTACACTTTTAATATTTCATTTTAATCTCAATATTATACATGTGCAGGGTCCACCCATCCACATCATGCGCCACCATCAAGGATGTTGTGACAACTTGGCAACTCCATTAAGGACTAATTAGGGTTTGGTCGTTATGTTTTGTTTGCTATCTTTTATAATTTTCTTTTGGACTCATTATTGTCAACCCACATATTATTTTTTTTTTCTCTTTTACATTTCTTTAACTGATTTATTTTTTTTGATTTGTCATAGTCTAGTGCATAAATACTCTCCCACAAATTGTACATGATCACTCACACATGAGCTCCTAACCCAAGCTCTTAGAAACCTTACAGGATTAGTTAAGGGCAAAGTAACGATGCCTTCGTGAGACCGTCGGTCTCCGTGCAGGATAGTGAAACACCCCCACTCAAATTAAAACTTTCCCATTAGAAGCCTGTCATGGGTGAGGATTAGGGTTATTACTAGCCTTGCAATAGGGATGGTAGGAATAATTTAGGAAGCTTCAGCCATTAAGTACTAGAGGTCAAAATCAACACTAATTAAAGTACTCTAGGCACACTTGTTACCTTCTTGGACACATGAGAGAACGCTCCATCCTTGATCTTCTTATTTTCAATATACATAAGACATGGAAATTTAATGTAATTTTTCTTATAGGATTAATGTAATTTTTCTTTATTCAAATTCTCAAATGTGAAGTCATAAATGTAAATGAAATACAATCAAATAAGGATCAAGAATACAATTGTGCTTAGAATTTGTAAACGTCATATTATATTTTTATTTAGAAACAAAAAAACTTCCTTAGCCTATTATGTTTGAATTTTTGTTCATGTTCCCATATTCATAGTAATTTACTAATTTTTTTTGTGTTGTGTTCTTTGTATATCCGGTATTCATGATTCAATCATGCACAAACATTGCTAAAAGTCATCATACCTACTATTTCATATTGGAAATGTGGAAAGGGGTAAGACTTTGGTTGGATATATTGCAGGGCTTGATAATCAATCAAATGTGATACAAGACAAGATTTAGATATTACTTAGCGAGAGAAGGCGGATTGCATTAATTAAAGAAAAATTGTCCAATTGGCTAAAATTAGGAATGGCGACTTTGAATAGAATAACTTGAAAGTTTTGATGCAAGTTTGGCTCCATATGGAGAAGAAAGACAAATTCCAAGCTAAGTATGGAAATCTAGCATATCTCTTGTTTGTTCCAGTTAATGAACCTAAGCTAAAGGTCATGTTGCATTTCTAGAATCCAACCCATCATTGGTTCACATTCAATCAACATGACATGACCCCAGCCATCGAAGAGTATGACGAGTTGCTTGAAATAAGAAATTTAGTGAAAGACAAACTATATTTTCAAGACAGAAAAAAGAGCTAAGAGACAATTGTCAAAGTTAATAGGAGTAAAAGCATGTGAATTAGAAAAATGCATGAAAGAGAAAGATGATAACTATTGCCTACCATCTGATTACTTAATGAAATTCATCCAAGAGCTTGTTGATGAAGAACAAGGCCAAGCCATGCTAACTCTAGCCATCTATGGACTAGTTTTGTTTCCCAAAGTAAAATGGTACATTGATCGTCATGTGATTAAGTTATTTGAGAAAATCCAGCATAATGCCAATCCTGTTTCAATAATTTTGGTAGAAACAATTAGGTCTTTCAATCATTATAGGATGGAAGGAAAAGGTAGATTTTATAAATGTCCATAATTGTTAGTAGTATAAATGATTAGCCACCTCTCTAACTTGAGTTCTCTTTAGTATCGTAAGATGGAATTCAAGTCACACATTTATTCAAGCAAGAATCCCTTGCAAGAATTCAATGTTGCAAAATGGCCATGTAGGACACCTATGAGAAGTCAATGGATTAATTACTTTAAAGAGATGAAAGAAGTTTTATAGAGAGCTCCATGGATACATCATGTTCCAATCTTGTAAAGATGTGGGAAGAAACCATTGTTCCCTCTCATTGGCCTTTGAGGTGTAACCAGCTATGCGCCTAATATGATCAAAAAATAATTAGAATCTAAGCAATTCATTCTAATAATCCATGGATTATTAGACAAAGAGTTCTCCTATCAAGATAAAGATGCAATCCAAAATGTCAAAGAGGTAATTGAAGCATGCAAGTCTATGCAATGTAAGGAAGCAGGCTCATGCAATAATGCAACCACCCCTGGTTATATGTTATGGTGATCTAGTAGAGGAAAAGGCCTTATCACTCCTAAGGTACATGGTCTTGAACCACCAGTGCATGTGTTTGATGAACTAATTGATTGTCAAGCTGAAGTGGAGGCAAGATATGAGGTGATCTATTGCTAGTTGTTCAAGAATTAGACTATTTTGGTTGCTAAGAACAAGATGTTGTCATTTGACAGGGATGTGTGGGTTGGTAAAGTTACTTAAGTTGAGAAATGTTGCAAGAATTGCAAGAACACAAAAAGGAAGATGCTTCCACATGTCATGAAGGACTCCAAAGGGCACATCATGAAACCAAGAGGTTCAAAGAAATGTATCAAGGTCTCAAAGAGGTTGTCATGAGAAAGGACCATGAGAGTTTATTACTTTAATCAAATTTACAACACCTAAACCAACAATTGGTTATTTATTAGGATGAAAGTTACAAGATGATAGCTATTGATATCAAAGAAGTCTGCAATTCAAAAGAAAATACAATGATCTTTAATAGCAACTAAACCAACTAATTGAAAATGCTCGAATGATCACTGAAAATGCTCAAAAAATAGCAAAAAAAAAAAAAGCACATGAGGTTGAAGCAAACCTTCCACCAAGTGAGACACAAAGATTCCTAGCTAATATTTTAAAAGACTTGGAATACTTGGGTAGATTTACTAAAAGTTTGAAGGTTGTTTTTCTTTATAATAGCAATATGCTTTTGTAATACATGGACTATCCATGTTTCTTTTGAGAACTAGTATGGAACAAATGTCCTTTTAACATTATCTTTGAAAGATTGATTCACATCACAACATTCATGCACTTCTTTTTTTTTCTCATTTTTATAACTTTTTATTTTTTTATATACATTCATTTAAGCTTAACTCATGTTTCATAAAAGGTACTGCATCATAGCTTGCCTAAAAAAATGAAGCAAGGGTTATGGTGAACAAGAAAAGATTCAAGGGAAAATGGGAAAAGACATTAACAAACTAAAGAAACAACTTGCAAGGATTATAGGTTTTCTAACTAAGAAAGCCAATGATAATAAAGGACCCTCATTAGATAATCAAAATAAAGATTAGGGCATGCCTTCACTTGAATACCCTAAATTTCCTCCTGGTTTCACCCCTCATGATGGAAACCAAGCTCTACCATCAAACTCAAATTAACTCAAGGGCAATCTAACACCATTCGATCCTCAAATATTTATGTACCTATCCCAAAGGTTCCAATATCAATATCTTGGTGGATCTTTCTATTTCACAACTATAGGGGGACCCCATGGCTCATCTAAAAACCATGATCCAAAAGTTACAAAAACTCAAATGATGGCCTCAAGGATAAAAGGAAGTTAGAAGTTCTGGAAGAACAACTATGAGCGATAGAAGAGACTAATAGATATGGGGTCATGGATGCAGCAGAGCTATACCTAGTGCCTGATATGGTTATATCTCCTAAATTCAAAGTCCTTAAGTTTAAGAAGTTTAATGGGTTTACTTGCCCAATGAATCACCTAACTTCATATTGTCAAAAAATGGTATCTTACACTAATGATGACAAGCTTCTTATTCATTTCTTCCAAAATATTTTGATTGGTGATACTTCTAGATGGCACACGAAGCTTGACCATAATAAGTTTTGATATTAGAAAGAGCTTGTTGATACTTTCTTGAGCCAATATCATTACAATATTGATATAGCTCTTGATAAAATACAACTCCAGAGCATGGAGAAAGAGACCACTAAAAGATTTAAGGAATATGCTTAATAATGGAAAGATTTAGCTACTTAAGTACATCCACCTCTTTCTGACAAAGAGATAGTGTCTACATTTATGGCCACTCTTCACCTACCTTTCTATGATTAGATGATTGGAAATGCATCATGAAACTTTTCTGACATCATTATCATTAGAGAAAGAACTGAGCATGAGGTCAAAGTGGGTAGAATTGTTGATAATTATGTTGATGCAATGGGTGCAAGAAAGCCTATGTTTAATAAGAAAAAGGAGCATGCCATCAACTGTGAAAGATAAGAAAGGAAACCTCAGCAAGCAAAGCCTAACCAACGCCCTTCCATTCAAACATTCTAACCACAACTTATGCAGTACCCATATATTGCTTCCACCTTACAGTTTCCATATGCCTAACCATATGCTACATCACCCCATTTCCCTCAGACACTAACCATAAGAGCTCCCCCACTATGGTTCTATCCTAATATCATACACTAAGCTATTCCCAAAACTCCTTCAAAATGGAAAGGTTGCTTTGACCCTAATAAAGCCCACAGAACCTCCTTTCCCAAGGTAGTACGACCCAAATGCTTGATGTGACTATCACGTTGGAGCCATAGTTCACTTAATTAAGAATTGTCTAGCTTTCAAGAGTAAAGTACAATCTCTACTTAATGCTAAATGGTGGAGCTTTGAGGGAATCATAGAAATGGTTAATGTGCATCATAACCCCCTGCCTAACCATGATAATTCAGGAGTGAACTCTATTGAAGAAGGGCCAAAAGAAATTATTAGGCAGAAAATGTCTAAGGTGTAAATGCCACTAAAACTTATTTTTAAGACCTTCATTGACATGGAATTCCTATGGCTTCAACATAGTACATTGATAATCCGTTACAATTGAACCATAGTCAGTATTTCCTTAAGTACCCACCTCCCACACTTTGGAACCTATCAAAATGCAAGTACCAGGATCTTTCCCTTATAAGAAGACAAATGGAGTACCATGAAACTATACTTGTCAAGTTCTTCTAGAAGGCATCCACGCCCTAGTTATGACAACACCCAATGGTGCCTTAGCATCATTTATTACCAACATATCTGGTACTAGTTGCATTACTCGCAGTGGTCATTGTTATAGTCCTAAAGAGTTGGAAAAATGAAGAATGGAAAAACTAGAAAGACAGAGAAAAAAGAAAGAAAAGGAGATAATAGAGGAAATTATTATGGAAGAAGGAAAAAAAAGAGCCCAAAATATACAAGAAAAAATGTGTATGAAGAGGAAGCCTGTGAGTTCTTGAAACTTATTAAGCAAAGTGACTACAAAGTGATTGAATAGTTGAATCATACACCTATCTAAATTTCATTATTGTCATTGTTTTTAAGCTCTAGGCCACATATGAAAGTATTAATAAAGGTATTGAATCAAGCTCATGTTCGTCGTGATACCATTTGGAGGAATGGGGCACAACAAGGCCCTTCACATCTCTGTAAAATGCAAAAACCACATCACTACAAGGATTCTTGTAGATAATGGCTCTTTGCTAAATGTTATATCATAATCAACTTTGTCCAAGGTTTCAATCGATGGATCCTACATGAAAACTAGCACTTTGATAGTGAGAGCCTTTGATGGTACAAAAAGAGAGGCTATTGGTGACATCAAACCCTTAATTCAAATTAGCCCAAACATTTTTATTATATTGTTCCAAGTGATAAACATTGTGCCAACCTATAGTTGTTTGCTTAGGTGACCATGGATTCATTAAACAAGGGCAGTGCCTTCCACCCTACACCAAAAAGTGAAATTCATAATAGAAAACAAATTGGTAGTTGTATAAGCAAAAGAATATATGCTTGTCATGAAATCAACATCTACTCCATATATTAAGGCTGGCAAAAAGGCTTTTGAGAGTGCTTTTCAAACTTTTGAGATTGCTAATACTTCTTACATCTAAGAATGAGCCCAAATCCGAAAACCACATCTACCTATAGCACCTGTGATTATGGCTAAGGTCATGTTGAAAGATGAATTTAAATTAGGGGATGGATCGGGAAAATAAAAACAAGGTGAAAAGGAACCTCCTAAACTTTCCAAAAATGCTAAAAATTTAGGATTAGGATATAAGCCTACAAGAATATATTGGATAAGGGTTGCTAGCAAAAAAAGGGAAAGGCACACTTGGAAAATTGAGAGCAAAAAGATGAAAGGGTTTGCATATGTGACATGAAAAAAAGCTTTTAGAGTGTAGGAATCACTTCCCCTAACCAAATTCTGGCAATTGAGGAGGGACTCTCCAACACTAAAAGTGATGCTTTCATGTACCCTGCTACCCAAACTTTACATTGAGTAAGTGGGATATCTCCAAGTTTCCTATTGTCATAAAGTTTCATTCAAAGTAATTTTATACTACCACCGCTTAAGGCTTTGCCCATGGCTTTAGGATGCTATTTGTAAAATGGGCTTACATGTTTCATCCCAATGTCTATTTTAAATAAAAATGCATGTTCAGTTTCCATCATTTATGTTTTCATTTATTTATTTGTTTTTGTTTTGCTTTGTTGTTTATGTACCTTGAATTCTATCTTATATTTGCTTGCCCAATCCAATTTTTTTCCCTCCCATGCACTTTCGCTAAATTTAGGTTTCAAAATGATTTGTTTGAGAATAATAGTGTCATAACCCCTATATGTGACTTTGATCATCCTATTAATTGTAGTGAGATTGAAAAAGAAAGAGAGATTGACCTACCTGCTGAATTCTTAAGGCCTGTTAAGGATAAGGAAAAAGAGATCCAACCTCATAAAGAATCAGTTGAGATAATTAATCTAGGCATAAAAGAAGATAAAAAAAAGTCAAGATTGGTACTTGAATGAGAAAAGATATATGAGAAAACTTGATCAATCTTCTTTGTGAATATAAGGACATATTTACTTGGTTATACTAGGATATGCCAGGATTGGACACAAATATCATTGCCTATAAGCTTCCATTGAAGCCAGAATGTAAGCCTATAAAGCAAAAGTTAAGACACATGAGACTTGATATGTCTCTAAAGATTAGAGAAGAGGTTAAGAAACAATTTGATGCTGGTTTTATTATAATCATCAAATATCCAGAATAGATTGCTAATATTTTTCCAACACCTAAGAAAGGTAGGAAAGTTTGCATGTGTGTGGATTATTGAGATTTGAATAGAGCAAGCCCTAAGCATGATTTTCTGTTACCACATATCGATGTCCTAATCAATAATACTACTGGGAATTCAATATTTTTTCTTTACAGACAATTTTTGTCAATATAATCAAGTGAAGATGGATTTGTGGGGCATTTTATGATACAAAGTAATGCCCTTTGGGTTGAAAAATGCTGGGGCAACCTACCAAAGAACAATAGAGACTCTACTTCATGATATGATGCATGAAGAAGTAGAAATCTATGTTAAGGATATGATCACCAAATCAAAAAGTGAAGAAGATCATATTATTGATTGACAAAAACTTTTTAAAACGCTAAGAAAGATTCGACTTCAACTAGACCCTGCAAAATGCACCTTTGGAATAAGGTCAGGGAAGTTATTAGGGTTTATGGTCAGTTAAAATGGAATAGAAGTTGATTCTAAAAAGGTTTATGCTATTTTGGAGATGCCAATACCACGCACATTGAAAAAAGTTCAAGATTTCTTCAGTAGGTTGAATTACATTGTTAGGTTCATATCCCAATTAATAGCTACTTGCGATCTATTGTTGAAGCTTTTGCATAAGAATCAAACCATGGAATGGAATCAGAAATGCTAAGAAGCATTTAAAAAGGCCAAGCAATATTTGCACAAACCTCTAGTCTTGGTACCACCATTACCCAAAAAACGCCTTATTATGTACCTGATTGTGCTTAAAGAGTATATAGGTTGTGTATTGGGGTAGCATGACGAATCAGCAAGAAAAGAACAAGTGATATACTATTTGAGTAAAAGGTTCACAAGCTGAGTCAAAATACTCTCTTTTGGGGAGACTTGTTGTGTCTTGGCGTGGATAACTCATCACTTGAGGCAATACATATTGTGTTATATTACATGGCCAGTATCAAAGATAGATCCAATCAAGTACATCTTTGAAAAACCTATCCTAATGACAAGAATTACTTAATGGCAAGTGTTATTGTCTAAATATGACATAGTTTATGTCACCTACAAGGCAATAAAGGGTAATGTGCTTGTGACTTTTTGGCTAATCAAGCTATTGAAGAATATGGTTCTATGTAATGCGACTTTCTAGATTAAGACATAATGGCACTATTCAATAACAATGAATCACCCAAAGATGAGGAATGGAAGTTGTCATTTGATGGAGCCTCTAATGCATTAGGACATGGTATTGGTGTTGTTTTGATTTCTCCTAAGGAGAAAACTATCCCATTCATAGCCAAGTTATGCTTTGATTGTACAAATAATATGGCTGAATACAAGGCATATACCATGGGTATAGAAGCCGCATTAGACTTGAAAGTCAAGGTCCTAAAGGTGTGTTGAAATTTTGCATTAGTAATCCACCAATTGAGAGGAGATTAGGAAACTTGAGACGCCAAGTTGATTCCATATCATAGACACATAATGAAGTTGTAAGAATACTTCAAAGAATCACTTTCCATCATATTCCAGGAGAAGATAATCAAATCGTTAGCACATTGGCAATGTTATCCTCTATGTTCAAAGAAAATGGCGATAATCAGACACATGTTATCAAGGTCAAAAACCAAGATTCGCAAGCTTATTGCTTAAATGTTGAAGAAGAGCCTAATAGGAAACCTTGGTATCATGATGTCAAGCAATATATAAAATGCAAGGAATATCCAAAAAGGGCCTCAACAAATAATAAGAGAACTATAAGAAAAATGTCCATAGACTTCTTTTTGAATAGAGAAATACTATACAAAAGGAATCATGACATTATTTCACTAAGGTGCAATGATGTGACAAAAGCAAGAAAGATCGTTAAAGAAGTACACAGAGATTTTTGTGTGACACATTCAAATGGGCACATTATGACAAACACAATTTTAATAGCAAGCTATTTTTGGTTAACAATGGAGAGTGACTACATCAATCATGTGAGAAAATGTCACAAATGTCAAGTTTATGCTGACAAAATTGATACTTCTCTTATGTCACTAAATGTCTTGTCTACACCATGGCTTTTCTCAATGTGGGCCCTTGATATCATAAGTCCAATTGAACCAAAATTTTCAAATAGACATTGATTTATAATCGTAGCATTGAAGACTTCACTAAATGGTTGAAAGCTGCCTTCTATTCTAGTGTGACTTGAAATGTCATTCAAAAATTCATAAAAAGGGATTTAATATGTCACTATGGTTTTCCAAAAAGAATTGTGACTAATAATGTTGCAAATTTCAACAATAAGATGATGACAAAGAAGTGTGAATAATTCAATATAAAGTATCACAATTCAACGCCATATCATCCCAAAATGAATAGAACTATAGAAGCTACTAATAAGAACCGTAAAATGATCATCCAAAAGATGACAATAACATACAAAAATTGGCATAATATGCTTCCATTTGCTCTTCATGGCTATCGAACCTTTATTCACACTTCTATAGGAGCCATTCCGTTTTCTTTGGTATATGGCATAGAGATAGTGCTTCCCATTGAGGTTAAAATTCCTTCATTAAGGATTTTAATAAAGGCACAGCTAGAAGAGGAAAAATGGGTTCAAGTGTGGTATGATCAATCAAGTCTCATTAAAGGAAAAGGTTGGTAGTGTTATGGCATAGACAACGTTAACAAAAAAGGCTAATGAAAGCTTATGCTAAAAAAGTGTACCCTCACCAATTCAAGGAAGGGGACTTGTATTAAACATGATACTCCCAGTCCAAAAGGATGGTCATGGTAAATAGATGCCCAATTATGAAAGACCTTTCATCATTAAAAGAGTTTTTTCTAGAAGGAGCTTTAATCCTCACCAAAATGGATGGGGATGAATTGCCACAACCTATCAATGCAGATAGAGTAAAAAAGTATTATGCTTGAGGCATGTTCACTTCACATTTGATTTGCCTAGAAAGTTCATAACATAATAGATACTGAGGCATTTCAATATTTACTACACTAATCAATTGGTTTTCAAATGCATAGGGAAAATTAGCACTAGTTTTTCTCAGGCTTGTTACTAAAATAACAAAAAGTTTTCTATTCAATTAATTTTTGGGAATCTCATTGTATCTCTTCTTCATTGTCCAAATGATGTTTCATTTTCTTGGATACTTGTAGCAATTTTATTTTCGTTATACTTTTAATATGATGATCACAACTAACTCCTTCAACCACTATTTGATAATAAATTGACCATGCATTCTTATGAAAAGTGTTTCTTTAGAGTATTAAAAGAAAAATGTTGTCTATTTGCATCCAAGGGTAGGCAAAAATTACTCATGTGAAATGAAAGGATAATAGGGGATAGTTTGATCATCCCAAGATATCACAATAAAGTGGCAAGGGATTTACCTTAATTCAGAGAAAATCCATGATAATCAAAGGATAGAAAAGCTAAGATACAAGAATTCTATCAACCAGTAATAAAGATTAATGTTATTCATCCATGACATTGTTAACAAGGTTCTTGAATGAGATAAAATTAAAAAAAAAATAAAAAGGAAAAAGAAAATTGGTCTATTTTGAGACATGCATCACATTCTATATTATATTCACTTATAAGTTTTTTTTTTCTAAAACCTTCCAGATTGTTAAATTGAACCCAACATTGGTAGGTCAAGCCTATGAAAAATAGGTCCTTTATGTTTTATTATTAAATCGAACCCAGCATTAATGGGTTAGGCTTGTGAAAAGTAGGTCTTTTGCTTTTTATTATTAAATTGAACCTAACATTGGCAAGATGAGGTTGTGAAAAGCAGGTATTTTACTTTTATGGCACTACAAAAAAGTATGTAATTTAGTGGCGGTTACATTAACTGCCTCTAAATATGAGAAATAGCGGCGGTTAAGTCACCCGCCACTATAATTAATTTTTTTTAAATAAAGTTTAACTGCCGCTATGTGAAGTTTTCCAAACAATGTGTTTTGCTCCTCGGGCCTTATCACCATGCACTCTCCTTCTTCTCTCACTCTGCGTCGTATCTATCTCTCCCTCACTGCCCTAACCCTAAGCCTCAGCTTCGTCTCTCACTTGTATTTGTGTCAACCTTTGTCTCTCTCTCACTCGACCATAAAGCTTCATCTTCCTCCAGCATTGGCGTTCACACCCTGTGACCAAGGCTGCGGGATCGTGACCAAAATTGAGAGGTCAATCAGCTAATTTCGTTATATTTTCGAGTTCGTTTAATTATTTGATGATTTCACTTTTATTGTATATATACCCATTTATTTCATTTAATATATACGAAAATCGAAATTTGAAACTGCCAATTGCCAATCATTCCTACAGTATGTGTTCGTTTAATTATTCAGGGCATTCTTCATACAGTTTAGAAGCAATAGCCTTCAAAATTCAAATAGTTATCAAGACTACAATGCTAGGCTACTAACC
>JANHAO010017758.1:0-13854 GCA_026873985.1 Saraca asoca
CATGAAATAATAGCTTTCAAACTATGGATTAACATTTCAAAAAATTCCAATACTTTGTGACAACACAAGTGCCATAAATATAACTAAAAATCTTGTAATGCATTCTAAGACTAAGCACATCTAAATTAGACACCACTTTTTGATAGAACATGTTTAAAAAGGAGATATTTCAAAAGATTTTGTTCAAACAGACTTTCAATTAGTAGATATTTTTACTAAACCTTTAAATGAAAAGAGATTTATATTCATCAGGAGAGAAAAAGGTTTGTTAAATCCTAAAGAAATTGAACAAAACTAGACAGTTTCAATTGTTTATTACTATATAAATCTTATTTGATTTTTAGATTCTTATTTGATTTGTTATGATTGTTATTTTAATGCAAAATCTAACTTAAGTATCAGAATTACTTAAGTTTGTTTTGTAGGTTTATGAATTTAAAGATTAAGGCACAAGTTTACATAGTTTACTCATATATAAAAAATTGATATTTGCACATTAAATTGAATTTAGCATGATTTTCTTCTGTTTGTTATACATAAATTGATTATTACATTGATGTCTAGTTCAAAAATTTAACATTCTAATCGATTTCAACACTGATGTAGAAAAAATTTCAATGTTTTTATATAATCATTTTAATTGAACCAATCGATTACATAATCAATGTAGAAATAATAATATTCATAAATTGAGGGGGAGCAATGACTTTTAATTTTTTTCTGCTTCCCATGTTTTGTTATTTTTTTGATATTTCAAAAGGGGGAGAAAAAGCATAAAGCTTCATTTTATATGATTTCCTCCCTCAAAACTCTTTATTTTGAATCTCATCGAAAATTGTTTGTCAACATCAAAATGGGGGAGATTGTTAGCCTAGATTACTCCAAGCTACATATTTTCCTTGATTTTAATGTTGAAAAATAATTTTATCTAATAATATGCTTTAGTATTTTGATTTATTTTGTAGGTTCAAAAATATTTAATTCAAGATTCAAGATTCAAGAGATCTAAGATTAGCTTTTAGGATTTATTTTTTAATAGGATATTTTGTAAATAAGTTCAAATGATGTTCGATGCAAATACTTTTAACTAAACAATGAGGTAGAAAAATCACTTGAAGAAAATAAGATTTTATAAAACTATTTTTAACATCATGAATCGATTACTACATCGATGCATTCAAGAATATATGAAAAATTCAAATCACAATTGAAGTTGCAATGAATGCATGAAATACAAATTGTTTTATTAAAGGTTAGGAAAAATGGCTACTTTGATGCAGTAATCGATACAAAGACTATGAACAATAGACTAGACTTCGATTACTAACCACCTGTAATCAATGCGACAATTTATGCAATAACTAAAAATTAATTATTCTATTATAGATGGTTATAGTAGTTATTTAGGCCTAACTGTCTTCCCTATATAAATGATCCTTCATAGTTTTTCTTCACTATTCAGTGCAAAATCATTAGAAAAAGGGCTGATAATGTTTTTCTCTCTACCTTATCAAAACCTTTGAGATTTCTAGAAGAGTTCTTGATCAAATATCACTTAAGTTTATTTTAGCGTGTTTGATATTTTCATATCAAATACTAGTATTGTATTCTTCAATCCCTTTTCACTCTATTTCATTTTTATTTGAGATTTCTAGGATTTAAAAATTAGTTTAAGTTTAGAAAAGCCTATTCCAATTCTTCTAGATCAGCAAGAAGCCTATGTAAATTCTTGTGTGTTTGTTATAAAACTAGAAATTCAAGAGCCTGGTAATCCTGATAGCTTTTGTTTTTAATTCAAGAGGTCTTTCAGTTGAGAAAGAATAAGTGGAGTAGACTTGAATTGCAATTTCAATTCAAGTTAAACCACTTTAAAAATTTGTGCCTTCAACTTTTCTTTCTTCATTTACATTTTAATTGCTCTTGTTGTTAATCCTTAATCATTACCATCTTCACACTTACTGGTTATCAATCTTTTGCATATCTCATCAAATAAAACATTAAATTTGATCAAGGTGTATATAAATTCCCCTTTGGGAAAAGGGTAAGATTTGTACATTTTTTGCAATTTAATTCTTTTATTGGGACCATCATATCAGTTTCCTTTAAATTTGATTTTGAAACAACACCAAGTATTATCTTCAATTTCTTGAATGCATCCGCCTTCAATGTTTTTGTTAGAATGTTTTCAACTTGATCTATAGTCATATAAATTTCTAGTCCAATTTCACCATTTTTTACTAATAAATATAATGATACTTGATGCCAATTTGCTTGCTTCTCCCATGGGAAACTATATTTTTTGCCAATGCAATAGCTGACTTATTATCATGCATGATTTTCATAGGACCTGCCTATTCATGTATTAATTCACCAAGCATTCTACGAAGCCAAACTGCTTAACATGCTACAAAAGCTGGGGCCATATACTCTACTTTTGATATGGAAAGCACAACAACCTGTTATTTTTTTTTAGGATCAAGAAAAAGATCCTTGTCCAACAAAGAAAGCACACATAGAAGTGCTTTTTCGAGTTTCCATATCACCTATCCAATCACTAACTGTCTATCCCACCAAACCAAAATTGTTAGAGCAGAAGTAAAAGATCCCATTATTATGGGTACCACTCATATACCATAAAATTCATTTTGTTGCATGCAAATGTGATTGGCAAGGTTCTTCTATGAATCAACTAATAATCCCCACATCATAGGTGATATCTAGTCTGGTGCAAGTCAGATATCTCAGACTACCAACTAGGCTTTTGAAATATGTGGGATTTATTAGTTCTTCGCTTTCTTCCTTTTTCTACTCTAACTGTTCTGCAACTAGTTTCAAATAATCTTGAGCAACTCCATTTTTAGATGCTTCAAAATATCGTTGGCATATTTTTATTGGGAAATAAAAATGCCATCATTAGTCTATTGCCCTTGAATGCTTAAAAAAATGGGCCATTAATCTCATGTCTGTCATCTCAAACTAGCTAGTTGTTACCTCCCTAAATTCATCAAATATCTCTTTGCAATTTTCTATAAATATCTAGTCATTAACATAAATATAAACAATAATGAGATCACTATTTGGGTTTGACTTGATATATTGGGTATCTCATAAGGACATTTCTGGAAATCTTGTTGCAACAAGTATCCATCGATCTAGCTATTCCAAGCACGAGGAGCTTGTTTCAATCCATACAATGCCTTTTTCAATTCGTAAACTTGTTTTTTATGTCATTTTTTTCTTGTAACTACATGGTTGCCCAACATAGACCTCCTCATCAAGGAAGCCATTCAGAAATGGTAATTTCACATCCATTTGATGAATTTGCCATAAGTTTTGAGCTGCAAGTGCTATAATTATCCAAATAAATTCCATTTTGGCAACTAGTGTAAATACATCAAAGTAGTCAATTTTAGGCTTTTGTATATAGCTTTTTACAACCAGTCTTGCCTTCAAGGGATCCACTTGACGGTCAACCTTGTACTTTGTCTTGACTCTAATATGCTTCTTCCCAGGTGGTAAAGTAGTTAACTCCCATGTGCCATTTTTCTCTATTGAATGAATCTCATCATGCATTGCTTGAATCCATCTTTCATCAGTTATTGCGTCTTCATAGGAAATTGGGTCACAATCTGCAAAAATGCAAAAGTTCACAATAGTTTCATTAGTGAATATATCTTCATGATCATTATCATATGCAACCATATAGTCTTGCAAACTAGTTGGCATCACTCCTGCTCATTAAGGATGCTTTAATGTCTCTGAAACTGATGTTGGTAAAGAAAAGTTTCTAGGGAATAAACTATCAGGTGAAGATCCTTTTGTTTCCATTGACTTTGGCTCATCTTCTATGATAGCACCTTGTTGTTGTTCATCTCTTTAATTCCATGTCCATGCTTTATCTTCAATGAACTGGACATCTCTACTCATACTTACTTCTTTTGTGATAGGATTGTATAATTTTAACCTTTGGTCACTTCATTATAGCCAATGAAAATGTATTTTTGGTTTTAGTCATCTAGTTTCTTTCTTCACTCATCTAGAATATATGGATATGCAAGACACCCAAATATGCACAAGAAAGATACTTTTGGCTTGTTAACACTCTAAGCTTTTTCTAGGGTTCTTCCAAGAACACTTTTTATAGGACATTTGTTTAGTAAAAATACAGCATGGGCAACAGTTTTTGGAAAAAAGGCTTTGGCAAAGTTTTAACTTTGAATAAGCACCTAGTCATTTCAAAAGTTATTCTATTTTTTCTTTTAGTTATGCCATTTTGTGAGGTGTATAACTAACTGTTTACTAATGTTGGATCTTTTGGTTTTGCAGAAATTTGAAAATTCATTTGAAGTGAACTCTCCTCTTTATCAAATCTCAAGGTTTTTATATAATAACCACTTTATTTTTCTATAAAGTCTTAAATTCTTTAAATCTCTCGAAGGCCTTTAATTCTTCTTTATGAAAATATATCCAAGTCTTTCTAGTAAAATCATCCACAAAGATTAAAATGTACCTTTTGTGTTAAGTGATTCTACCTCAATTGGGCAATAGATGTTTGTGTGCATGAACTCCAAAGTTGCCTGGCCTTTCTAACTTTTCCAACTAGAAAGGAGTCTCTATTTAAAGGTGATGTCACCTCTGCCCATAACAAGAATTTTGGATTTATTCTTGAAATTTACTTCTCCATGTACAAATTCATCTAGATATGAGAAAAGCTCTTTTTTCCACACATGAGATTACTGCACCCAGTGTCAAGAGATCACGTATTTGTATACTCTATGTTTGGCTCATTTGATTTGAATGTGAGCACTAAGTTCTCTTCCACATTTATGATATTTGCGTGCTCCACAGACTCATCAAGCGTCTTAGTATAGCACTCATTTCAATAACGTCTATATTTTTTGCTTTTAAAATATTGAACATTGGATTTGTTACTTAGTCCATTGTGACCTCCTCGATATTTTTAAAAATTGCATTCACTTAATTTTTCTTTGTTGGTAAAATTATAATATCCACCTCTTCCACGTCTCTGTCCTCATCCTCGTCCTCATCCACCATGACCTTGACCATCTTGGTGGCTTTCATGATTTTAGGGTTTTATCATGCATTGCAAAGCTTGCTCAGGTTTTGAGCTTATGGCTTTCTAATTCATCCGTTGCTCGTGTGAACATAACAAACCCATCAACCTTTCCATTGACATGGTTGATGTATCTTGTGATTCTTCAATTGCTGCAACAATATAATGAAAATTTGTAGTCAAAGAACATAGGATCTTTTCTACAACTATGGTTTTTGGAATTTTTTCACCATTGACTCTTAATTGGTTGACTATGAACTGAACTTGATGAAAGTAACCTGAAATTGATTATGAGTCATTCATGCATAATGACTTAAAATTGCCTTGTAGTGTTTGTAACTGCACTCATTTGGCATAATTAACACCTTTGTAGGACTACAACAGACTCTTCTAAACCTAAACAAAAACACAAGAATTATGATAGGCTCTTGCTAAACTAGACAAGATTTCTAATCCCGAGAAATCTTAAATAAAGAAATAGAAATAAGAAAGATTATGAAATACAATACCATATAGGTTTGAGATGAAATCTCAAACAACTAGGATGAACTTAATTGACCTTTGATCCAAAGTATCTTGATTTAATCTCAGAAATTTGACGAGGGAAAGAGAAAACTTGTTTCGCTCTTTCTCTCAAAGGTTTTCACACTTGAAGGATGAAGAGAATGTAACTGAAAGTAGTTGGGCTTTTATAACTACTGTAACCAATTGTAATAGAATAACTAACTTTTAGTTAGTTAATCAATTATGGAATCGATTCGTAAGTGATTCAGATAGGTTTCAACTAATTAATTATTGTGGTAATTGAATTTCAATCTATTATGCATAGCTCTTGAATCGATTACTACATCGATTTAGGAAAATTTCCTAACCTTTGATAAAAGGAATATTTCAAAGCATTACTTTAGGAATTGATTGATACATCAATTCAAATATCATTTTTCACAAGGTCTTCATCGAATCGAAGTGTAAATCGATTCATAAAGTAAAAAATAGTTTTATATCATTTTTTGCAAGCGGTTTGAATCTACCTTATTGTTTAGTTAAAATAGTTGGATCAAGTATCATTTGAATTCATTTACAAAAGATCCTACTGAAACAAAATAATTCCTAAAACTATTCTTGGATCTCTTGAATCATTTTTTTAACCTACAAACAAATAAGAAAACATTAAAAACATATTATTAGATAAAATTGTTTTTCAACACTAAAACCAAGGAAAATATGTAGGTAGGGTAATCTAGGCTAACATTCTCCCCTTTTTTGATATTGACAAATAATTTTAGATGAGGTTCAAAGTAAAAAATTTAAAATGAGGAAATCTTCTAAATCATCTAAAATGAAGCTGCATACTTTTTTGCTCCCTTTTGAAACAACAAAAAGTAAAAATGAGAAGCATATAAAATAGATTGAAAATCAAGTTAAAAATTCATAGCTCCGCCTGAATTTGTGAATAAATTTTTAGTCAGAATCAATTAGGGAATTGATTCTTTCATACAAATTAACTTGTTTCAAAATTTTGATTTGTACAAAAACACTAAAAAAATTTCTAAATCAGTTCATGAATCAATTAGAAGTGCAAGTTTTTGAGCTATGAATCGATGTTTGAATCGATTTGAATAGTCAAACTGATTTTTAAAAAAATTGTCAATTGATTCTGGATTTGATTCAATGTCTAGGAATCAGTTCTTAATACAGGATTGAATCAAAATTTGGTATCTAAATTTGTAGCTTAAGCTCTTAATTCATATACCTACAAAACAAACTTAAGAAACTCCAATGCTTAAGTTAGATTTTGCATTAAAGAATCAAATACAACAAATCAAATAAAAAATTAAAACATATAAAGCAAATAGTTGAAAGCATCTAATTATGTTCAATTTCTTCAGGGTTTATCATTCCAATTTCTCTTCTAATGAATATAAATCTCCTTTCATCTAAAGTTTTAGTAAAACTATCAGCTAATTGGAAATCTGTTTAAACAAAATCTATTGAAATATCTCCCTTTTGAACATGATCTCTCAAAAAGTGTTGTGTAATATGAATATGCTTGGTTCTAGAATGCATTATTGGACTTTTGGTTATATTTATGGCACTTCTGTTGTCACAAAGTATTAGAATTTTCTTAAACTTTAATTCATAGTCTGATAGTTATTATTTCATCTAGAGAATTTGGGCATAGCAACTTCCAGCAGATATATGTTCTGCTTCAATAGTAGATAAAGTAACACAGTTTTGCTTTTTACATGACCATGAAACTAATGAGTGTCTAATAAATTGATAAGCACCACTAGTACTCTTCTTCTTTGTTTTACTACCTACATAATCTGCATCAAAATATCTTAACAGACTACAACTATTTGACTTAGGATACCAAAGTTCTAAATTTTTAGTTCCTATTAGATACTTAAAAATTCTTTTAAGTGCTAATAGGTGAGATTCCTTAGGATTAGTTTGATATCTTTCACATACACAAATATTAAGCATAATGTTAGGTTTACTAATAGTTAAGTATAACAAACTACCTATCATACCTCTAAATAGAGTAGGATCTACACTCTTTACATTCAAATCATTATCTAATTTCAAAGATGGACTCATAGGCGTTCCTATAGGTTTACATTTATCAAACTGGAATTTCTTTAACAATTTAAAAATAAATTTAGTTTGATATAAGAAAATACCTTTAGCCAATTGTTTAATCTGTAGACCAAGGAAAAAGGTCAGTTCCCTTATCATGGACATCTCAAATTCATTTCGCATTAACTTTGAGAAATTTTTGCACAATTGCTCATTTGTTGAGCCATAAACAATGTCATTCACATAAATTTGTACAAGCAAAATATCTTTGCCTTCTGACAAGCACCCATACTTTATCTTTGATGTAATTCAATTTAGGCAAACCAGATACTAGATCCTTCTTAGATAATTTTCTAATTAATTCCATGTTAACATGTCCCTATCCCCTATGCCAAATCCAAGTGTCATCATCAAAACTAACTAAGCATGTTGAGTCTAATCTAAATTCAGAATCAAGATCAAATAAGGAGACATTGTTTACCCTATGTCTTACTACCTTAAGTCTGTTATCACTACCATTTACAACTAAGCATTTATTTAAATTAAAGATAACCTTATTCCCTTTATCATAGACTAACTTATACTTAATAAATTATGTTTTAAGCCATCTACATATAGAACATCATTTATACAATAATCTGAAGACTTACCAATTGTACTAATTCCTTTGACTTTTCCTTTAAAGTTACCTCCAAAAGTTACCTTACCTCCATTCATAGGTGTGAGACAAATGAACTTATCTTTGTTTTCAATCATATGTCTTGAACATCCACTGTCTTGAAATCATAAATTTATGCTATGTATCCCACATCCTTACAACATGAAATTTATACTATTGGTGGTACCGACTAACTTTTGGGTCCATTAGTGTTAGTAGATATAATAGAAATTTTTCTAATTGTTGTAGATTTTGGTAACCATACCAATCTTTCATTTGGTTTTAATAGGTAAGTACCATTTCTAAAAGAATAGTTTCTAATGTGATGCCCCTTATGATTACAATAGATACAAGTAATATTAACACGATTTAACTTCTTATTCTTTATATAATTTTGTTGTCTAAATCCTAGGCCAGCTTTATTGTAATAAAACTTTTGGTTCTGCAGCACATATTATAGTTTTTTGTTGTTGTCAGAAAAACTTTGCAATTTCTTTGTTAAATTTCAATCTTAGATTTATATAAACTGCATTGTTTACAATCTTTTTCAACCAAGGCAGTCAATTCACCATTTTCCTTTTCTAAAAACTTAACTTTTTCAGTTAAAACTTTTTCCTTATGTTTAGTAACAGTTAATTGTCTTTAGTTTCTACTAATGAATCCTGCAACTTTACACATAGATCATCTAAATCCTTATCATCACTATCTGCATTAAAATCTTTCTTAGATTCATCACTGTATGAAATAGTAAAGAAAAGATTTTTGCTTAATGCCTCAATATTGTCATTATCCATGTCTCGCTATAAGACATAATAAGGCATCATCCTTTGATTCATCTTCATCAATAGTATCAACCTCTTCATCATCCCAAATAGCAAAATTACACTTTTTATAGGATTGTCTTTTCTTCTTTCTCTCATTCTCTAATTGCTTCTTTAGATAAATTGGATAGTCTGGCTTGATATGTCCAAGTTTCTTGCATTCAAAGCAAGTAGGGACAATGCTGACTAAACTTCCTTACTCAGTTTTGGCATTATTCTTTCTTTATGCTACTATTTTTCTTTTTTCCTTATTTTTCTTGACTCTTAAAATTCTCTGTAGTTTCTTACTCAGTAAAGCCACATCTTCTTTATTGATTATGTTTGCATTAGTTTTAGATTCTCCTTCATTTGATTTAACAGCTTTAAGTGTAAGACTCTTTTTCTTCTTGTCATCCTTACCTCATTTTTCTTGTATCTACTTAATTCAAGTTCATGCTCTTCAAGATTGCCAAATAGCTCTTGAATTGTAGGGATACCCATCTTCAGTGATTCTTTGATTGCAATGACCTTAGGCTGCCACTCTTTAGTCAAGGATCTCAAAATTTTATGAACATGATATGTATTTTCATACTTTCTATCAAGCACAGTTAATGGTAATAGTAGTCGTGAATCTTTGAATCAAATCCTTAATAGACTCACCCTCCTCCATTGTGACATAAGCACATGCACATTTGAAACCTTAACCTGTGAAGTGCCTACATGTGCAATCTTTAGTGTGTCCCAAATTTGCTAAGCAATAGAACAGTTTAAGACTCTTTCGTATTCATTTGGTGACAAGGAATTGGAAATTATTCATTTCACTTTTGCAGCAAGCAAGTGTTTCTTTCTTTCATTTTCTATCCAAAGTGATTTTAGTTTAAGTTCTACATCACCATTAATTATTGTCCGAGGGAGTTCATAGCCTTCCTCTACCAGTTCCCACATATCCACATCTATGGCTTCAATAAAATTTTTATAAAGAACTTTATGACCAAATTGATATATGAATCAATTTACACTCTTATATGAAGAAGTTATGAATTGATTGCCTAATCAATTACATAATCGATTCAAGTGTATTTCACAAAATTTTCAATATGAATTAATTCATGAATTGATTCACACAGTGACAAATAGTTTTTATAAACGTTTCACTTCTAAAAAGGCATTCAAAAACTTAGTTAGAAAATATTTAATTTTAACTCATTTCACTTAAATTATTTCTCCCTCAATTAATCTATTTTGAGAAACTTATTTGGATCAAATTGAATAAAAACACACTTACAAAAGATCTTAGTAAAAACAACAAAAGTACTAAATCTATAGTAGATCTCTTGAATGTCACTTGATTGACTTTAAATCTACAAAATTAACAAACACTAAAAAGATATAGTTAGATAATGACATTAATCAAAATTGTTTTTCAATATCAAAACAGAAGAAAACCTGATAGCAAGGCAAATAAGCTCCTCTTTTTTTATGGTGACAAACAATTTTAGGTTGTTATCAAAATATGAATCTGATCATCAATTTTAAATGGGGATCTTTATTCCCCTTTAAATTTTATTCATTCTTCTTTTATTTCAATAATCTCAATACACTCTTATCGAAAATCCCATTACTTCTCCCCCTTTTAACACATCAAAAAGATATAGTGCCTTATCAAAGAGACATGTAAAATTTTTGATAAAATCAGAAATCATTATCAAGATAGAGCAAAATATCAAAATATAATCCATAATATCAATATTATTTAAAAATTTATGCTCCCCCTAAGGGAATGATTCTTCTAATTTTATAATAAATGTGTGTTAAAGATTGATATAAAAGTTATTGCTTGAATCAACTTATGTATATATATGCCAATCTTTGAATTGATTCTAGAATTGATTCGTGTAATAGAATAAATTTTTTTAAAATTTTGGAATATTTGCTAAAAGATTGAAAATCTAATGTAATTTGATCAGGATTGAATCAATTTATTCAAGGGTGAATTGATTTATTTATGTCTATAAATAAATTTCAAAATTTGAGATCTTCCTGAAAGATTAAAAATTTTGTGAATTAGTTCATAAATCGATTCGTAATGTAAAATTTTGACTTGTGAACTGATTTAGAAACTCACAAAAAAACATGAAAAAATTTGAATCAATTCAAGAATCGATTCAAAGAGTCCTAAAACTAGTTTTCATGTAGTTTTGTTCCAAAATTCCTAACACATGATATGTTTATCAGCAACAATCTATTCAACACAATTTATACCTCAAATCTCATATTAAGTACTTACAAAACAAACTTAGAGAAAACTCTATTGCCTAAGTTAGAATTTGCAAAATACAATTAAACATAATCAAGTACAAAAGTTAAAAACATCAAGATATTGAAGGTTGGTTAATTGAGATAATTTTCCAAGGGGTCCAAAACACAAACCATTTTTCATCCAGTGGTGTTGTGAAAATATTTGCTAGTTGAAATTTAGTTTGCATAAATTCAATAGAGATAGCACCTCTTTGAACATGATCTCTAATGATATGGTGTCTAATTTGAATGTGTTTTATTTTAGAGTGCGCATGATAAGATTCTTAGTTAGATTGATAGCACTAGTATTGTCACACATTATAGGAATTTTTTCAAATTCCAAGCCATAATCTGATACTTGGTGTTTCATCCAAAGGATTTTAGCATAATAACTCCCAATGGCAATGTATTCTACTTATGTAGTTGAAAGTGCAACATTATTTTGCTTTTTGTAGGACCAAGAGACTAGAGAGTAACCAATAAATTGACATCCTCCACTAATGCTCTTTCTATCAGTCCTACTTCCTACATAATTTGCATGTGAATAGCCTATACGACTACGAGTGTTAAAATTAGGATACCATAATCCGAGGTGTTTAGTGCCTACAAGATATTAAAAGATTCTTTTGATTTCTAAAAGATAAGATTCCTTAGGTTCATATTGATATTTTGCACAAAGACATACACTTTGCATTATATCTATTCTGCTTGCTGTCAAATATAGCAAGCTTCCTATCATACCTCTAAATAAAGTAGCATCAACATTCTTACCATTTAAATTAGAATCCAGTTTAAGTGATGGACTCATTGGAGTACCAATTGGTTTGCAGTTGTCAAACTTAAACCTTTGAAGTAATTCCACTATATATTTGGTCTGATTGAAGAAAGTTCCATTGGTACACTACTTAATTTGCAATCCAAGAAAGAAGATCAATTCTCCTATTATTAACATTTCAAACTCATTCTGCATTAACTTGGAAAATTCTCTACACAAGGAATCATTAGTAGAGTTAAAGATAATATCATCAACATATACTTGATCAAGTAATATATCTTTTTCTTTTTCTTTTCTGAAAAGTTTAGTGTCTACTTTACCTTTTTTAAAGCCTTTTTAAATCAAAATTTTACCTAATCTTTCTATCTATGCAATTTTAGTTTAAGTTAAACCACTTAAAAATTAGTGTTCCTATTTATTCTTTACTAAATTTTATGCTTCTACGTTTTGCATTATGCTATCTTGCTACATTTTTGCAATTTGCAATATTGGTTTATTGCATTTCTTATCTTAAACAGCAACTGATTCAAATTGATGAATCTGTTAATCAATTCTTTATTACATTAGTGACTCAAATACACTCTTGATTATCCAATAGAGTCTTTTTAATAAACTTTGTGAAATAAGAATCCAATCTCACTTTAAAAAGAGTATGCATATTTTACCTTTGTAAAAAGGGCAAGATCTTGATATTTTTTAGGACCTATATGTTCCTCTTTTCTCTAAGTAGTTTATGCAGTTTTTTGCTTAAAAGGGCCATTTGATCTTTTTCATCTGCCTCTTCATCACTATATGATTCTTCATCATCAGATTCAAATGACTTTGCAGCCTTAAGTGCCAAGGTTCTCTTCTTTTTGTCATCACCATTTTTTTTATATCTCTTTAGCTCTAGCTGATGCTGTTCTAAATTTCCATGGAGCTCCTGAATGGTTGGCATTCCTATCTTAAGTGATTCCTTAATTACTATCACTTTTGGTTGCCATTCCTCAGTTAAAGGCCTTGGAATTTTGTGCACTAAATCTACATTGTCAAATGTTCTACCAAGAAGCATAAGATGGTTAGTAATAGTAGTGAATCTTTGGATATGGTCCTTGATAGATTCACATTCTTCTATTTTGAACATTTCATAATGAGAAACTAAGACATGAATTTTAGATGCTTCAACCTATATTGTGCTAACATGTGCTACTTCTAATGTATCCCATATTTGTTTAGCTATAGTATAGTTACATATTCTTTCATATTCATTAGGAGAAACTGAGTTAGAGATAATCCACTTAACTTTGGAGGCTAAGAGATATCTCTTCCTTTCCTCTTAAGTCCAAAGAGACTTTGGTTTAGGCTTTACAAACTCATTAATCAAGGTTTGTGGTGGATCACATCCATCCTCAATAACTTTCCATATGTCTATATCAGTGGTTGACCAGTTGTTGAGGCCTTTCAAGATTAGAAATTTATAAATTGAGTTACCTAACTACTTGTGGTATAAGACAGCACTGAGTTGAAGCCAAAGATCATTCTAATGATACCAATCGGATTAGGAGCTAGAAATAAAGGGGGGGTTGGCAAAAACCACATTAACAGCTACACTAATGCAGAAATGTAAACAAGACTAAATAAAACAATCAGCCCAAGGGAATTAACTAGCTTGAGATTAATGTATCCTTGA
>JANHAO010017759.1:0-13855 GCA_026873985.1 Saraca asoca
TTATTTATTCATCCAAAATTTGCTATAGTTTGGATAATCTTTAGGTATGGATGATAGTTTGGAGATTTCCTAAATCTCATTTGCAAAGATCCTTTTAGCTGGATCAATATGAATTATATTGATATGCAGATCCTATATGAAGAATCTGTTCATGGCAAAATAGAAACAAGTAAGAATAGTGCTTTTCTCGTATTTATTTTTTCTATAATTTCATACACAATCGCACTTAGGCCTAATTTTAGATTGGTCCTATTTATTATAAAAGTAGGTGAAGATAATTTAATTTAAATTATTTTATACATAAATTTGTAAAATTGAATTTATACA
Source organism: Saraca asoca (assembly GCA_026873985.1). Taxonomy (NCBI): domain Eukaryota; kingdom Viridiplantae; phylum Streptophyta; class Magnoliopsida; order Fabales; family Fabaceae; genus Saraca; species Saraca asoca. Next base: position 328 of record JANHAO010017759.1, read on the forward strand.
TGAGTAACACTATTCCAGAGAATATTAAATGTTTGAATAATTATTTTTTTTTAATTACACAAAACCTCCTTAAATTACAGGCTTTATGTAATTTACTCCCTTTGAATTTTCAAACTCAACAACATATCTCTATAAATTAATAGTAATTTTCAAACTCAACAACATATCTCTATAAATTAATAATACTATACAATTTACCTTTTTTTATTTTAATTTCATCATTTTAAGATTTAAGATAAGGCATACTCGATTTCAAATCAAAATTGTTGTATAAAATTTAAATTTTTGTTTATCTTGTATTAATTTCTATTCTTTATTGCTTTTAACAATAAATAAAAATTTTCACTTATGAAAATAATTTGGGTTGAAAATGATAATATTATTGCATATTCATGTTATACACATTAAAATATGATCTACGAAGGCTATTTGAACTATTTCTTTATCAAAATTGAATGTAAGTTGAAAAAAAGGGGATAAATTACACATAAATAATATTTTAGGGAGGTGCATTACTGACTGCCCAAGTCCTATAATTCTAGGGGGTTGCTTATAATTTCGCCTAAATTTTTTAAAAGAAAATATCAACCTATCGTAGAAATTTTAATCAGGTGCTGAAAAATTGTTCACATATGGAAACATTTAAGTTTTTAATTGATAGCTATGAAACTTTTATGATTAGGTGCTGATAAATAATTATTCATGACATGCATTTGAGATGGAAGACACTAACAACGTAAATGTGCATCTTTCATGTAGTTGAAAGTTTTTTTAGTGAGTGTAATTTTATAAAATATAAAATTTTAATTAAACTTATAAACAAATTATTATTGTGCTATTATTGTTTTTTACATGTTCCTTTAGGACATATTTTATGCATGTATAAGAGAGACATAATAGTATAATTCAGTCCATTCCTTTTATACAGTCAATACATGATAAGTTAGTCATATTCCTTTGGACCTCTTACAATAGGATATGATAAGAATAATATTTATCTTTCTCATTTTACCTTTAACCTATGTTTATATCTGTTGACAGTGGATTTTAGTTCTGCCAGAATCCAGCCAATCGGAAAGGTTTTTTTGGAACTCAAACTGTAATCTAGTTATGAAAATATCAGAATAATGTGAAAAGATAGAAGAAGAAGAGGAAGAGCAACAAGAACATAAGCTTTTAACATGGTTTGGCCAAAACCAAGCAACACTAATCCCTACATCCACGGTAATATTACTATTTTAGATGAAATTTCTACAAAGTTTTAGTATGGCTGCTTCAGTTTGTTCTACAAAGGATCCTCCTCCTCCTATTTATAGAGGCCGGGAGGATACAGTAGTAATTTTGCAAGTTATAATAATATTACATCGATATTAAATGTATAAGACAGTAAAAACTCCTGCAGTCTGACTCTCGCAGATTACTTTTTGTGAGTGGGCCCTTTATGTCTGCTGAATTCAGATGTTGACGTAAGCTTATTTGGTGTTCCATCTCGCTGAGCTTTTACCAGGCAAGGTGCCTTACCTCGTGAGCTGTCCCTGGCGTGGGTTGCTACTGGCCTTTGGCTAGCGAGTTCAAGCTCGCATATGATGGAGCAAGCCCGTGCAAGACCAACTGCAATGTGAGCTAGGACTTAATGTCTTTAGTCTTAGCGAGACGAATTCCTTTACTTGGCTTTTGCTAGTCCGTTTTGTTAGACCAATTTTTACCCGTAACAATATCATTTACTTTTCAGCAACTATAATATCGGTTTTGTCAATTGAAGTGTACCTTCATCATAGTTCATTTATGTAAAATTTATCATTATCACTTTACCCTTATTCTATATTTATCATTCCCACTTTTTTTTTTTGGAACAATGTTCTAATTAGTTGCTTTTAATTAGACTTTTTATCCCACTCTTCTTTTTTTCTTCATGTTTTTTCTATAACTTCATCGTATTGTGATTGTTTGAAGAAAAAATATTAAAAATATAGGAAAAGTATTGATTTAATTTATCATTTGGTAATTTCATTGAAAAAATGTTGAAAAATTTATAATTTCTAAATGATACAAAACAATTGTAATATAAACTATTTTTAAGAATAATGATAATTTTGTTTAGACAAAATATTTAATATTATCATGTTATATATATGTCTAATAAAAAATAAATAAAAGTATAATCTTATACTATCAAATTATTTATACAATTGTGTATCAAACACCTGATAGTATTGTATTTTATCATTTCCTTGTTCTATCACACATTATCATGTTTGCTTAGTTTATGCTATCCTATTTTATCATGTCCTAAAAAAAAAACGTAACCTTGGATGTTTCATGTAAAACTTAATATGAAAAAATTAATGGAAATAATGTAATTACAAAAATGATAATTGTTTTTATTATACTTTTGCCCTATCTATGCATAGATTCTAATTAACAAAAATTTCATGGATTTAATTTATGTTATGGGTAAAAATCAGTCTCGCAAAGTGAACGGGCAGAAACCCGGCAGAAGCTCAAAATCAATAAGAAAAGTTCAGATCACTAAGACTATACCACCTTGCTAGTCGCAAGGTCAAGATACAATAAAGCCTAAAAAGCCAAGAGAGACAAGTTTATCAAAAAATGAGCAGCCCAATCGGAGATCACCTCATCAGATGCAAAAACGACCTCACTGATGCAAATACAACCTCGCTATTGGAAGCAACCTCAGGTCATGACAGCAACCTTATCTCGCTAAGTGGAGTCCCGAATTGCTGATATAGCGAGCCAAGCCCAAGAACGGCACCAGCCCGCACAGTCGCGAGTCCCGAAGCACAAAACTAGATCGCTGAATAAGCGACCTCCAATCCAAAGAATGCATAAGCCAAATCAAGAGCTGGAGGCACATTTCCCAAGCTGACAAACAGGCCTCGAAGGCAGAAAGCAGTCTGTACAAGCTAGTTTATAGGATGTTATAGTGTCTAAAATATTTAATGTTTGATATAACTTATTTACAATAGATAAAATTATTATTGTAATCTCCTCTCCTCTATAAATAGAACAAGGGAGATCATTGTAAGGGAGAGGTTGAAGTCAGCTAAACCGAAACTCTGTAAAATCTTCATTAGATCAATAAAAGTTCTACCGTGGATGTAAAATTCGGTACTGTTTGAATTTAGTCGAATCACGTTAAAACACTGTCTTCTGTTGCTGTTCTTCCTCTCCGCCATTTTCATCTCTCTTTTCTTCTCATCTCTGTTGACTAGAAAGCAGTTTGGGGTTCAAGAATCACTCAGTTGATTGGAGTTTAGCCTACAACCAAATTCCACCGTCAACAATTTATCACCTAAAAACTTTCAATTTATTTTATAAACAAGCAAATATTATTTATTTATAATTTATATATAGATATAAGTTCAATCGAATATTTACATTTGACTTGTTTATTATGAGCTGGCAGTATTCTTTTTCTTTTCATAATTGTTGTTGATTTATTATTATTAATTTGCCATTTAATTTTTCTCTTCAATTCACAAATATAAATAGCATCAAGTCGTCAACGCTTTTCTTGGCGCTTGTCTAGTGGGCCATTTTTGACGGTTGTCTCTCAGCTCGCAGCTAAGCGGAGCTAAGCTTTTCTCTACCAAATGGCGAGCGTCTTTCGAAGTGATCGATGAAACAACTCTAGCAATTGCTTTCTGATTCTTGTATAATTCAGACCAGGTTTCTGCTTCAATCTGATTTCCTCCTTAAAATGTATTGAATGATCGATTTCCTTGTATAATTAAATTTTTTTTGGTTATTAGTAGTGGCAGTTGAAGTTCTCAAGGGATTTGGATTGCTGGAACTAACGGAGAATATTGTACCTTTGCTGTAGTTCAGAAGCATTTCAGTACTAAAACACTGGTTTGTACAAGCGTGAAAGCAGTGAGGGTTGTGGAGGACAAGAAAGATAAGAAACTAAAAGGATTGGGAATGAGCTCTGGTTCTAAAAAGCCAATTGTAGAGGTATATTCAACGTTTCAGTAACCCTTTTCTGGGACATCACATTCTTATTTTAAATAGGTGACTTATGTTGCCTGTGTTTTTTTTCTTTTTTTTATCTTTATGTTGTCTCCTTTCTTTTTGGTTGCTTACTGTTAATTGTTGATGTAGGAAAATGATGGTAGTTGCTATTCCCTTGAGATTGAGAGATTAAAAGATGACCCCTCCAAAATAGAGATAATGACAGTCCAGGAACTTCGAAAAACATTGAGGTTAGCAGTGTATGTCTTTGTCTTACAATTTGTTTCTTTTCTTTTTAATTATAGTGGAAATTTACATCAAGCTATGTCTTAGAAATGGTTTTGAATTGGCAGGAGCATTAAGGTTCCAGCCAAAAGCCATAAAGATGATCCTGTGGATGCTTTAAAAGATTTCATGGACAATAAGACATCCGGTATACATACTTTGTTGATTTTAATTGCAATGGCCCTCTGTAAAAAAAAAAGCTTGTTGTTTCTTGGGGGGCAAAAAAAGAGGGTTTTCTAAAAATTCACTAATTCGCTTCAAGAGTCTCTTCTTTTAATTCTTTAACTTAAGTGTCTTTCAATTGGTTATAAGGTCTCTTCATGTGCAGGAGAAGATTCTCAAATAACAGAAGAACAAGAGGTCTTCATTTCTTCCGACAATGCATCTATAAAGATGAACTCCAAGAATTTTTCAGATGAAGACCCTAATCCTGCTTCTGAAATTAGTAGGCATCAACAGAATAGAAGGTTGAAACAATCAGTGGCTGAGGGCAAAACTGTCAAAGTAAACAACCAAGAAGGTGCTATCAGTAAAATCTAATGAGGATTCAGGTGCTGTAAATATTAAAAATTTGGAAAATTTCCAAGCTAAATTCAGCTGTTCCCACTGAGTCCTCTTCTCTGACTTTGTCACTCCTTGGTGTTTTTTTAGCCAGTATGAAGTTTTCCAGGACCAAGAGAAAATCATCTTTGGATATTGCTGACAATGTTGTAGGTAGTGTCAGTGTATCCATTATTCAAATTGAACCGTGGAATATTCTTGTCCACAAAAAGCCTCAGAAAGGTTGGATTACTATAATCCTAAAACTATGAGACCTTCACCTCTTTCTTAGGATACAAATTTTGTCAAGCTTCTGTCTTGGAATGTCAATGCATTAAGATCGTTGTTAAAGTTAGAAGGATTCTCTACACCTCAAATGGCCCAAATGGAAGATTTTGATGTCTTGTGCTTGCAAGAGGCTAAACTATAGGTAGTGTATATTAATGCTCATTCTATGCCTTGAAAGGTTATTATTTCATAGTTATCACCAAATTTCAGTTATGTAAGCCTTGAAGCTAGCTTAGATTAAAAACATGCTAAGTTTCTTACTTTGGTTTATAAGCATCATCTTTTTGTTTTGTAGTTATAATTAAAAAATTCTATAGTTGTAGAATAATTATCATGAGAAAGTGAGAATAAGTGATTACCATGTTTTTTTAGTTGTTGAATTGATGATGTGTGCCTCATGGATTTCTGTTAATGAAGATACCTTCATTAGTTAAGTAATCATAAGATAACTTGCAATGAGGGGTTGGAGAAATTCCTGAAGTCTTTTCTTTTGACATATGAAATAGTGGTTATATAACTTATTATAAATACATGTAGTCTTCTTGTTTTTATTTTCCAAGATGATGAGGTTTGAGTAAGGCTATAAAAGATGGTAATAGAAGCATCTTTATTGTATCTTCTTAGATAGTGAGATGGTGGATATTGAGATACAACATATCTTATGACTTATATAATTCATTTTCGGCACAATCTTGTTTGCCAATGCCTCTAGCTGCTTCTGCTAGTTGGTCTTGTGAAAATTAGGTTAAGGTGTAACTGTCAGATCACTTGTGAGCTTTGTGAACCATGAAAACCATGAGAGCTATTCCTGACAAACAATATTCTTGCTTTTTATCATCTGATATACATTTTTGAATAATATCTTCTTATTCTATCAAAATTTAAAAGCTATGTATCAACCAGGATAAACTTAAAAATTAATAGTGCTCATGCTCTATATTATGGATGCTTTAATTATGGTAACAGGAGAAGGACATTGATCAAATTAAACAGTCTTTGACAGATGGCTATGAGGATAACTTTTGGACATGCAGTGTTTCTAAGCTTGGTTACTCTAGAACAGCAGTAATCTCAAGGGTATGAATATCTGCACTTACTTAATAGAGAATGTAAATGCGTATATTAAAAATCTTTTCTTTCATGTATTGCACAAGAGGATATTTAGACTTTATAGTAATAACCGTTTCTTGTACATTTAACTGAAGCTGAATTTTTAACATCAACTTGAAAATTAATGCAAGAATGTTGCAGACATATTTTCCTTGTCGTAGGCATGGAAAGGATTTGAACCTAATTGCATTGCTGATCTTGCTGCTACCTAATAATTTTCTTCTTCACAAAGCTAAAATCTTCTTGTATTTGTTCATGAATCCTGATTACTGTTTAATACTACGGTACTTAATATTTTAACTTCTAAACATAAGGGGAAAGGCATCTTGATTTTTGTTCTATCATGTACCCACCTTATGCACCCTTGTTATGTAAATGATAGGAGTGCTTTTCGTAATAATAAAGCTTTTTCATAATTTTAATTTCCATTATTTTGGCTTGATAGATAAAACCCATTTCAGTCAGATAAGACCTAGGCATATCAGATCATGACGGTGAGGGAAGAATTGTGACTGCAGAGTTTAGTTCATTTTATTTATTAAGTGGATATGTGCCTAATTCTCGAGATGGCTTGAGAAGACTGGTACTTGACCTTTGCATTATTAAATTACTTACTTCTCATAAATGTTGTCATCATCCAACTAATCTTTCCGCTGGTGACTCTAATCATACAGGTTTACCCAATGGGATCTATCTCTCAGCAATTATATGAAAGTATGGATATCTCCATCCATCCTTCTATCCTTCCTTGTTAGTTTTCAGAATATATTAGCTCAGTTATTTTAATTTTTAGTTGTTAATGTTGGATTTTATTTATGATATAATCAAGATTGACGTATTGTTGCATGTTTATATGTAGTTTCAAATTCCTGTAGTTTTCATGTGGTATGGAAATCCTCATAAAATCATTTTAGCATGTTGGGATGGGTATATAGAATGTGATTACTTAAAATTTTCAAAATGTGGCAAATAGTTTCCCATTTACATTTAATCATTCTTTTTGGATTACTTCTTCAGAAAAGAAATATTAACATGTTCTTCATAATTGCAGTTGTTATGGATCTTTTGTTGTCAGGACTCATGGTTCTACTTCTTTGTACTTGATACAAGAGCTAGAAAAGTCAAAACCTGTAATTTTGAAGGGGGATCTGAATTGTGCTCATGAAGAGATAGACATATTTAACCCTGCTGTAAGTGATTTGGATTTAATATATTCTCCATGAAAGCAGTGAATTTATCATGGCTGGGATCTAATCCTTAGTAAGTATCCTCTACAAAGAAAGAGGCATGCGTTTTGATAGGTTATTGGATTTTATAACAACAACCAAGCCTTGTCCCAGGTTATTGGATTTTATAACGACAACATCCAGGCCTTGTCCCATTAGATGGGGTCCACTAATGAAGCAAAGGATATCATTGTGCTCTATCAATTATTATATTTAATAAGAATAAAAATAAAAGTTATTCAAAGGTCATATTATGATCAACTTGAAACCGATTCCTATATTATTAGTAAAGGAGTATTTACCTACTATTACCGTAAGTTCATATCAGTGAAACAATTGAGTATTATAAGGTATATAACATGAAAATAGTCCACTGTTAGTTACATTGTATATAGGCATAACCATTATAGGCCATGTGCTTGGGGATTAATCAAGGGTGAATACTTCCATACATTCTACAAAATCTAAGTATGCATACCATACATATCTGCACATTTTAAACTGAGATCATGATTAGGATATGTGAAACTTGTACAGACATGGCATGTGCCAAAGCCAAAAACTCATTAATTTGAGATTGTAGGTATCATTACCAAACAAGTAATGTAGTCTTCACCCGATTCAAGTTGTTCACCCTAAAATGAGAACTATTTGATGTGTTGGGAAACAAAGACAAGTTAAAACGAGAAGCAAGGAAGATGGAAGAGTGAAAAAAGGCATTGTGAAAGGGTGAGGAAGGGTTAGTAAGATTCGGAAGAGGTTTCTTAAGAAAAGGTGATAAATATGAGAATTAAACCAAAATTGCATACAGAAGCATGACAATCACAACCCAAGGTTGCTAACTATAATTTTCACAAACAGAACAAGGATGTGAAGGATCTTTAAAATCTGAAAGACAATTACGCTAAACTATCAATGACATGACAAACACAAATGAAAGTAAAACTAAAGCCCTATACCGTTGATGTCAACAAAGCTACAATAAAGCAAGAACTCAAAAGGCAAATAAAAAAGGGAAATTTAGCGAGAAACAAAGAAGAAGGGCCATACTTGAGGAAGAAAAGCTCAAAAATCACCAGAAGTATAAGGAGAAGCACGAAAACAGAGTGAGAAGGCTTGGTGTGCAGAAGAAGAAACGTCTCCAGGGATTTAGGAAGGCAAAAAGTGCTTTTCAAAAAACCAACTTGGCTATTTAAAGGAAAACTTAGGGTGATCTAACTATTGAGATGCGACAAGATGAACAATCTAGATGGCAATTCATACCATGATGAGACATTTGTTGTCCAGATCACACCTTAGATATGCACCCATCATGATTGCGCCTACAACAACCACTTCATAGTTGGCGTAAGAATATGAAAAGATGCCCTCAGGTTGAATGATGATTTGCAAGGGAAAGGAATGAGGAAATGACACAGTAAAACATGAACTCTTCAGATTGTGACCAACCGATCGCATTGGCAGGCAAGTAAACTGGCCTAAACCTAAGACAAATAGACCGTCTAAAGTAGAACCTTGGTTGAATGACTAGACAATGACACTAAGTTTCCATGACAGGATGTACCACCCGAAGACGTTAACCCAAGACCATTAAGAATTATGGTTGACTGACCGAGCCCACAAATCAAGTATCAACCGATTGACTAAACATGGGACCCAAGGTGTGGTAATTAGGCCCATAACTAAGTAGTTTGCAGACAATCCACAGTGAGTTGAACACCCAAGATCATGCACAAATCACATGATCATTTCCCTCAACATGCACAGCGGGATCCTTGTCTTGTCATCAACATGTTATTAGTACATAACATCCTGTCATTCAAGCAAGAGCGCAATCAATGGTAGGTCCTAGCCTATATAAAATGCTCTAGATACATTGCTTAAGGACTATTCTCAGTATACTCATAAAAACATTAAACTGACTTTTGTATCAGAGTTTGTTGGGCGAACCACTTCTGCAGCACATTGTTAACCTTGTTCTTTGTGCATGGCATTTTGTAGCTGTAAGTCACCACTTGCATAGACCTACTCTAGTTAGGAAGCTTCACTTACAATGATTCAATCTGTGTTGATTGGTTAGAGTTATATATGAGCTTTGATTTTTGGCAAAAATTGGTGCTTTTGAAATTTGAAGAAGAAGGTTATGCAACGAATTTGATTAAGAAATATTGGCAGACTGATTGCATTTTCTGCTACAAAGGAGGAGGTTATGCTGCCACCACAATTGCATAGCAGGAATGGCTATTCCATTAGTTACTGCGTTGGTTATAATAATGTTTTTGTGCTTTAATTTTTTAATTATTAAATGGCTGATTGTTTAATTATTAGATCCTTTTTATATACTCAAATACTTCATGATGACATGAGATGCTATCTTATTTAGAACTCAAAATCAACTATCATAATCAGGCTATAGATATCATATGGTTGTTTTACTGGTACGAACGAATCAAAAATAAAAATTATATAAAATAATTATATTTAAAAATTAGTTGATAAAATAATATTTTTCATGATGATATTATTTATAAAAGGTTCAAAATTAATACTTAAGAAAATAACTCAAAATTGACACAATACTTAGGAATAAGTCTAAAATTAATGCAACAAGTAAGAATAAGCCCCAAAATAAGTTATACTTAGTAAATGAAATAAATCTATATTCAAAGAAAATGAATAAGTCCTGAGTATGATTGACATAATAGTCTACCAACTAACAGTCTTGAACAAAAAAATTGTGCAAGAATCAAGAGATAATATTATTGCATTTGACCAAAAAAAATTATAGTGTACACAAGAAACACATAGTCATGGAGGGTTAGGATTATCCCTAACGGTGGCAAAATGGATGGATATTCATGAATTCATCTAATCTATCTATCTTTGGTCAATTCAAATCTATCTATAATATTTAACATGTCAAATGGATGGTGAGATGCTAATTCATTTGGTAAAATGGTCATTCAAGATTCATTCATGAATATCAATTATCCATTCAACTTAATTAATTTTTATTTAAAAATCAAAATAAATATTTTTAAATAAAAATATTATATTAAATGAAACTTGGTCAGATCTTATAAGATGGTCGACCGATTGGAGTCAGGTCAAACAAATCCTGAAGCACAAAAATTGAGGTCTTAGAATTTCAGTGCAATTGGATGTTGGTCAAAGCTGAAACCTTGTTGAGAAGAAGCCCTGACATAGTCTCTAATTCAAGTAAATTGATCGAACCAAATGCATTCTTGAACTCTTGTTGTCTCATTTATGTGTTTTACATGAAATTTAATCAATTAAGTTGTCTACACTAGGATAATTATAACAATGCATCTAGGCCTATAATCAAAAGTCAATTCATACTAGAGATAGACTCATAAGTTGAATTCCATATGATAGGGTGAGTGAGATTCTACCTTTCTAGCCCCCTTTTCATATAAAATGATATTTTTGAAAACCATCCTAACTATATTTTGATTCCTAGAAATTGGGAATATGAGTAGGAGATTTAACCTATAGAATTAGGTGTAAATTAATGCAGTCAAAAGTGATAATTTGTTATGAGACCTAAGTAGGTTATGAGATTATGGATTAGATGAGGAATAGACTTGAAATATAAAAATTAATGAATTCAGGTTTAGGTCAAAATTATTATGGGAATTGTAGATGCAAGATAGAATTTAGAGAAATTATTTTCCTACAAGACTATGTAATGAATGATTGAATGCATGAATGATGTAGATTATGACAAGAGAATGTGATAATGGTTCAAGTTGTGGATTAATCCAAAAATCTCAGTTTTGCATATGTATACATGCATGAATGTTAGAAATTTGTCGAATGTTATTAAAATCCAGTTTTTGTGTTTTTAATATATGTTTCATAAACTTCCAAGATTTTATTTCTAGATATGTTTATTCAAATTATTTTGAAGAAAATTATTTTTTATTATTTGCTTTCTTGGAAGTAATAAAATCAATATTTTTAAGCACTATGTATTTATTCATATTGCTTCATTATCTTTACTTAGCTAAATATTATTCTTACATCATAAGTTATGATTGATTTTAAAAAATTAAAGTTTTCTATCAAACCATACATTTTATAAATAAACCTACTACATTAGCATGTAGAATGCATTATGAAAGATATGAGTGAGATGAGCCCAAACATGTATTAGTTATCAATTAGTTAAGGTTAGTTAAGAATGTTCAATATATGAAGAAAAGGAAAGTAAGACAAAGAGATGAATGTGTATGTGAATTGACAAGAGATATTGGAGGATCTATGTGCACTAGGGGGTTATGGGATAGATAGTCCCCCATATGACAGAGGATTATGAGACAAATGGTCTTCTTAATTTATGACAACAGGTTATGGGATTGATGGTTGACCATGTGATAGAAGGTCATGTGATATGACGCATTAAGGCACAAACAATTATGAAAGGTCTTAAGGGATAAGTCAAAGTTAAAGTTATGTAGACATTGCTTTTCCAATATTCCTTATTGACAATATAATTATGAAAGACAACTTTACATGGTCATTAGATATGGCTTAATAAAGTATGATGATATGAACTTTATATGGTCATCAAATATGACCTAATAAAGTAAATATAATGTTTTTAGTTATGTTGTGTTTATGATGTGATTGAAGAGTCAGTAAGGTTAAGGATAGATAGAAATCCTAAAAGATTAGACATGAAAGTTATAGAGATAGTTGTGGACTTATTTTTGAAAAGTATATAAAAGAAATACATTTTCCATTACATATATAATATATGTATATTTGTGCTTATATTTATGTTTATGACCAAAAAGGATTTTCAACCTAAATTTAAGTTTACTTTTTTGCTCATTGAGTAGTCATACTCACCCTCTCATTAACATTTTCAGGTTAATGAGCTTCATAGAAGTTGTTTCAATTGAGAGATACTTCAAAATTTGCATGCAATTGAGCTCAGGTATACAGTTCCCTTGATTTTCTTTAGTGGTTAGTATCTATCCAACCATATATTGGGTTTTTAGATATAAAATTAGTATTTAGAAAAAGGACTTCATTTTTGTTTTAAAAAATTATTAATTTAAAATGATTTTAAGTGAAACCATACATATCATGTGATTAATAAGAAGGTGCAAAAAGATATGTTTTTGGCATTTATTTCATATTTTCAAAATAAGGAAGGATTTTTAGTTGAAGAATGCTCATAGGTTCATGGATCATCACAAGGTGATTTGTGCCAAACACACCCCTAAATTTTGGGATGTGACATAAAGCTCCCTTAAAAGTGCACTTTTTTTAGCATTTGAACACAACACTCAAGAACTCCTTAGTCTTAGTAGTACTAGAAGACTACTTAATAGGTGTTTAGGAATAAACCTCTTCATTGTCAGATGACACACGTAATTTGACTTTCACCAAGCTGCATATGCTTATTTTTATTCATTAGTGTTAGCTTATTACTGCTCATTGCCAAATTCACATTTGCCATCTAAAACTAATTCCACATCTTGTTTCTACTTCTTGAAATTTGAACTAATTAACACCTCGATAGTGACCATATTATTGTTTACAAAAAAAGTGATTGATTAGATCAAACACAATGCAACATATTACAAAATTATAAGGTAATACTGATAAAAAAATCCATATATAAATAACATAATTGAGAAGTTAGATACGTCATTATGCAATACCTTTGGACAAAATACATAACATGCAACTCCAAATTCTTCACATAAAGTGATTTAGGAATATATTTCTATGTTTGTAAATCTGCCACCTTTGGGTGAATGGACCACTTAGATAAGTCACTTTCTAATTATATATTTCATGTGACATCTCTAAATCTTATACAAAGTCAACACCTTTAGACAACAAAACTTTGTACTTAATTAGATATATCCCTTATCGTTAAAGTTCAAAATCTTACAAATCAAATGAGCTATCTACTTTGTTGATAACAATTTAATCAATTCATAAAACTTTCTTTTATGTTGAGATACACTTTATTATTAACCATTGACTATACATTCTGTATTGATTTGGATATTATAAAGGTTGTATATTCATCTTATATTGCATATCATGTTCATTGCATAATTAAG
>JANHAO010017760.1:0-13853 GCA_026873985.1 Saraca asoca
GCTTTACCTTCACTTTAGATTTGATCTAGGATGCATTGAGACCTCAAACTGGTGGATCTATGGGAGTTTCCTTAGCCTAAGGGGTGAAGAAAATTTTTGAAATTCTTAGCCCTTGGCTGCCCCTTAAGCCAAGAAAACCCAACAAAAGGAGCTAGCGATCCTCTAGCTAGTGATCTGAGACATAAAATCTGATAGTAATGAAGTTACTCTAGAGGGTAGAGTAATTAGAGAAGCACTCTCGAACTGAGGATAGTTGAGGCCACTATGAGGAGAGGACATCATTCACTAGAGAAATTGAGACAGAGCTTCTCCTGTGCAAATTTAAAATCCCCATGATCCCATAGTACAATGGGGATAGTGACCCTTATGACCACCTGAATGCATTCAATATTCAGATAGATCTTCAGATGACTAACTCTCTGGTCAAGTGCCATGTCTTCTCAGCCACTTTTGGAGACATACCCTGGACATGACTCAAGAATCTCTGAGCTTGCAGCATTTGTACTTGGGAAGAATGCTAGAAAAAATTCATCAATCAATATAGAGCATTGCAAAGGTAGCTTGCACCATCTTGCCACCTCGGAACAGTCTTTCAACTGAAGGATGAATCATTGAAAGACTACATCATCAGGTTTAGGCACAAGGTCGACAATATAGAGAATCCCTCTGAAGAAAGTATCCTAACAACGATCTCAGCGGGACTCTGCAAAGATAGTAAGCTATATAAAAACATATATAAGTCCTCAATGAAAGATTTAGCTGAGTTCTATGAACGAGATGCTAAATAGATTAGGTGGGAGGAGACCTTTGGCCCAAAAAATTTTGATCATAAGGACGAGGTGAATAGCTCCAATGAGGATAAAAAGAGGATCAATTATGGGAATGGTAATGATAGTTAAAAGGTTGGTTCTGATAATCAGCTTGCAAAGAAGGCCAGGACTAAGCGACCTCAGCGTCAAGGCCGCCATAACAACCACAATGTCCTATAGACACTCAGGATAGGATGTTTGTAATAGAGAAGGACAAGGAGGATTTCAGGAAGCCTAACCCTATGAGGACCCTCCACAGCTATAAAGACACATATAAGTTTTGTGCATACCACAATGAGGTTGAGCAAAATACTTTGCATTGTCGGGCACTCAAAGATGCAATTGAGAATCTGATAAAGAAAGGTCGCTTAAAAAATTATGTGGTGCAATGTGCTAGACAATGACCTCAGTAACCATAGTAGGGAGCAGGTATTTACTATAAAAAACCATAAGATTTTGTAATGTTATTCAGAAGTTAGTAAAAGCATCCAAGTTTTCCTTAAACTTTTCATGACTATATGTTGAATGAGATTTCAACAAAATATTATACAAAAAGGTTTGAGTTTAGACTAAAGATTTGGTGATCTCGTACTACACCTCATTCCTCTTAGAGCTTACAAAGCCAATAACGGGACACTAGGTCTCAACCGGGAGGGCCCGTACATCTTTAAGGAAGACTTAGGAAACAGTGCTTATCGCTTAACAAATGTGAATGGAGCTAAAGTTCCCTAAGTGCTAGATATCTGCTTGCCCCACTTATTTGATAGCGAGCCCTTACCACTCATTTTGTAGCGATCTTTCACCCTTTTCATTCGATAGCGAGCCCTCAGTAGTGAGCCCTTGCCCTACTCATTCGATAGTGAGCCCTCACCACTCATTTGGTAGTGAGCTTTCGCCCTTTTCATTTGGTAGCAAGCCCTCAATAGTGAGCCCTCGCCCTACTAATTCAATAGCGAGCCTTTGCCCTGCTCATTCGATAGCCCTCACCCCATTGATTCAATAGCGAGCCCTTGCACCACTCATTTGGTAGCAAGCCTTTGCACTGCTCATTCAGTAGTGAGATCTCACCCCACTCATTCAATAACAAGCCCTTGTCCCATTCATTTAGTAGTGAGCTCTCACCCTACTAAATATGGTAGCGAGCTTTTAGCCTACTACTCCAGAAGCAAGTTTGCCTTTCTAATCTGGAAGTGAACAATCGCCCATCTAATTTGGAAGCAGGTTATTCTCAAGGCTAAAAGGATCATGACGTGCTAGCTGAGTTGTAGCTCTTATGCGACCTACCTAAGCACTTGATACATGCTAGCTGAGTCACAATGCTCATGGTTTGCAAGCTGAGACACATTAATGCAACTGATTGGGCATTTAATTTGACTAATGTCTATTAAGTCATGGTTTGCAAGAACTTATTCATGTCAACTTACATACTATCATTTACAACCTATTGAACAGCCAATATGGCGTACTTAGAAAAGCAAGAAAATTGTGATGATCCATTAAAAACCTTATTCAACGAGGTAAGTATACATATGAAGATTCAAAAATATAGATCAAAATAAGCCTATAGCTATCATCTCCTAAAAGGAAGATTGGCTTTGGAAGTTGAACCCCTAGTAGGCTAAAGGATTGACATATCTGACGGGCAGGCCCTCCATCATTTAGTCATTGACCAAGTTGCTTTCAAAACTTCTCCCTATTCTCATCCCAAAGAGGTAAAAGAACAAAGGTGAAAGAATTGAATTCATCAGCATCACCATGAGGAAATAAGATCTGTATAAAACTTCCCAAAATCCTAAGAGAGGAATTGTCTATGGAAACTTCCTATGCAGCAGGCCATACATACTCTATAACACTTTGTCTAAGATTCAGACCATAAAAAATATGGGGGGCTCAACCAATGCATCTATTAGGTCATTTTGAGAAATAAGGAAAAAGATTTTTTACACCTTATATGGCTCACCTCACCTCACTAATAGATTTAGAGATTGATCAAACTGCCCTTGATCAAACAATCCAGCAAATAGGAAGGCTGCCATGTTGATGGCTATGAAAAATGCGCATTAAATGAATGGCCTGGCAAAACAATAACAGAAAAGTTTGAATGATGACACTGTAGGTTACAATTGCAAGCTTTTGCCATCAAATTATAGCTTTCAGTCCACAAAATGTATTGAGAGCTGGGAGGTTAATGTTATGAGTATTTTTGAAATCATGCAAATGGCTTGGCAAAAACCTAACAGACAAGTCCAATTGCAAAAGGCCTAGCTCGAGGTTGCTAAACGAAGGCATTAGGTTGCCTGAATACAAGCTTAGATCACTGGGCAACAATGCCCATAGTAGCCTTAGGTCGATTGACAATGAGCTCCAACTCACAAAATGAAACAGGCCACCTCAGCCATTATCTAAAAGCTTTTTGTGGTTAAACCCAAGACAGGACCAACTTCCAGACATCGACTTGCAGGAATCAACTTGTAATTAATTTATTAATTTTCTTTTTTTAGAATATATTAAGATTGTACACCTTAACAATTATAAATAGGGGTTACAATCATTATAAGAGGGAGAGGAGACAATACAACAAAATACTAAAAACTTAACAAAAAAGATTGAGAAATAGCATAGCCGTGGATGTAGGGGTCAATTGACTTTAGCCAAGTCACGTTAAAAACTCTTAGTATTCCTTTGTTCTTCCTCCCACTCTCCATCTCTATCTCTCTCTTTATATACCTAATTTACAGTTTGAGGTTTCTGGACTTTTTTTCGGTTGACTGAATTCACACGTCAACAAGGTTTTATTCCCCAAAATTTTTAAAATTATGTATTAATATCATATAATTATGTGAAAAAATTTTAAAATTTTTTATCTAACTTATTTGGTCCTTTTTCAAAGTTTTAGGTTGGACTTTTCCAGGGTTGTGTAGCCATCAATGTAATATAAAGCCAAATGGTTTGATCATTCTTATGGGGTTTGAACCTTAATAGCTGTATCATGTAAAAGATGCTTTGTCTTCTTCAATTCTTTAGTATGCATTCCATATTTCCCCAATTAGTATGCTTTGTCATGATCATTGCTTGGTTTAAAATTGGAAGACTCTAATATCTTCCTATATATAAAACAATAAGACTTTGCATAGTAACTAGTAACA
Organism: Saraca asoca; assembly: GCA_026873985.1. Lineage (NCBI taxonomy): Eukaryota > Viridiplantae > Streptophyta > Magnoliopsida > Fabales > Fabaceae > Saraca > Saraca asoca. The sequence continues at coordinate 3,956 of JANHAO010017760.1, forward strand.
CAGATGACAACATCTACTAGCTTTTTTTATTTTCTAGATTTAATAATTGGGGAGCAAGTTGGGCACTAATTCACAACATGTCATTATGTTAGTTATAGATGTGGAATACATGCAGCCAAGCAACAACACAATTTTCATCCGCTTTGTTCAGTCATCTTTTTCACTTTCTTCCTCCATAGAGGGCTGTATTCTCCTTTATTTTCTTGTGTCTCTCACTTTCTCTCTTTACTTTAGACTCATTTTTCTTGGTTTGAGTTTTAAATTTACAGTGATTAAGGATGTTAATTATATTCAAACTCAATACATATCTAAATCAATGGATATTTATCTAACAAATCAAATCCAATTTAGATTAATTACTTCATTATAAGTTTGGGTCTAATCATTGGATATCTATGGATTTTGGGTTTCTTTTAGGTATCATATTAAACCTACTTACATAATATATTTTATAAAAAGCCAATTATTATCAATTAAAAAAGAATAATTTTATATTTTCTTTTTTCAATCAGAAAAAAAAAAAAACTTCACAATAATTTTTTTAACTCAACGAATTTTCGTCTAGTTTTCGGATCGAATTTTATCGAATCCTTAGTGCACTCGGATCTCTAGTAGATCTAGAGTGACAGGTCCTTAATAAGTCTGATTCAAATTTATCAAACCCTATCTATTGCCATCATTAGTAGTAATATATTTTGGAGTTTGTTTCTTTTTTTATCATACTTATTGCTATCACTAGTAGTGATATATTTTGAAGTTTGTTTCTTCTTCTGTTTTTTTTATCATACTTGTTAAAAACGTTTATTATGTTTATATTTATATTTTAGGCACTTATGTCACAATTTAAAATATATAGTGTTATGGGTGGTTTCCGGTATAGGACAAAATAAGACAAATCCAACTGAGAAAGGCCTCGAATCACTGAGAAGTGTTAAGCTCACAAAAAAGGGAGGTCAGCTCGCTGATCACAAGCATAGGATGCAAGGAGAGCTTAGAGACAAAAGTCCATGCTCGCCAAGTAGAACTAATCTTAGGTTGTTAAGAGAGGCGAGCTGTATCCAAGATATTCACCCTGCAAGCTCAAGAATTAGTCCACAGTACCACAAATCACGTGACCTATGTCCCAATCAAATAAACGACCTCCAGTCTCAAGGTATGGTCAAGTCTAATTAGTAGTCAAGAGCACATCTTCCTAGTTAGCAAACCAGCCTCCAAGGGGAGACACTCGTCTGTAAACCTTATAAAGTAGAATCAAGGTTGTCTATATGTTATAGCTACATGATGTAATTGATGTACAAATTGAGAAATTACCATTGTAACCTCCCCTACTTCTATAAATAGGGGTCAATCCATTGCAAAAAAGAAACTTCCAAGAAAAAGAAGAGGAAGCTCTGTCAAAATACTGAGAGAGAAGCTTGAGGGAAATCTTATATACTATAACTCTACCTACCTGAATAGTGAGAACCACCACCTTAAAGGCAAATACAATCAATGTGGATGTATGGCCCAAACTGGCTTTAGCTGAACCATGATACAAACACTCCTGGTACTTATTTTTCTTCTTCTTCATTCTTTTTCCTGTCTGTTCACACACTCACAGTCCACATTTTGGGTGACTAAGATCTGGGTCCATAAAACTAGATTTTATCATTAGTATTTTGGCTCTAGAAGGAGGGCTCGAACCTCCAAGCTGCCTTCCCTCCATTCTCTGTGATTCGCTAAGTACTTGCAATGGTAGAAAGAAGAATAACCAGGAGTGTCGATGCTATCACTGGACAACATGAGGATTATGCAGAACAATGGGAGTTATCATTGGGAGGCACAAACTTCCTAGCTGTAGACATATCTACTATCCCTATGATGGGTGTTGTCGTTTGCATGGCGCCATCGACCTCCCACCAGCCTATTGCTCTTGAGATTGATCGAATTCAGACCTGGTGTCAGCATCAAGAAGCTTTTGAAAACACATAGAAAATAAGGAGTGTGAAAACAGGCTCAGGTCACAACACCAGGAGGGGGCTAACATGTTAATACGGCTTGTCCCTCTCACTTGTGAGAAAGGTCACAAGTTTGACAACTCCATAAGAGCCATGGTGAACAATGATCCCAGAGTTTACATCGCCTAAAAAGCTCAAGCAGGTCCAATCATAAACATACCTCAAGTTGCTATTCCCATGATTAGGAGAAAGACAAGGGCCATTGATCTTTCGACTGTTAGTCTGGAGCATATGATCCGATGGTCGAAGAACTCCTTGAAGGGTAAAACGACTGGAAGAACGCCCTCGAACCTAAGACAACCAAGATCATTACGAGGAGAAGACTCAGTTTACTGGTGAGATAGAGAAACAACCTCTCCCTTGCAAGCTAAAGATCCCCGTGGTCATGCAATACAATGGGGACAGTGACCCCTACAACCATCTGGACATATTTAATATCCAGATGGATCTTCAAACGACTAGCCCACTAGTCAAGTGTCATGTCTTCCTGACTATGTTCGTGGATATACCCTGAACTTGGTTCAAGAATCTCCCAGCCTGTAGCATTGGCGGTTGGGAAGAATTCCAAGAAAGATTCGTTAGCTAGTATAATGCATTTAAAGGGCAGTTCGTGCCACCTTGCCATCTCACAACTATCTTCCAGCGAGAAGGTGAATCATTGAAAGACTACGTTGCTTGATTTAGGCATGAGATTAACAACTAGAGAAACCATCTGATGAGAATATCCTAACAGTGATCTCTGTGGAACTTTGCAAGGATAGGAAACTATATGAAAGCAGTTACAAGTCCCCAGTCAATAGCTTGGGAGAGTTCTACGAGCGAGCTGCCAAAGAGATCAGGTGGGAAGAAGCCTTTGGCCCAGGAAGGTCTGGGAATGAGGATAATACAAGCCACTCCAGAAGTGAAGGAAAAGATAGCCAAGATGACCATGACAGCCAACCAATGAAGAAGACTGGGAGCGGATTCCCTTGGCAACAAGGCCGATATAAGAGCTATAGTGTTTTCTTAGCCACCCAGGAGTGTATTTTTGCAACTGAAAAGGATAGGGAAGACTTTGGGAGACCCTCACTATTAAAGACTCGTAACAAGCATAGATACAATAGAGATCAATTTTGTGCTTACCATGAAAAGGTCGGGCATGAAACTTCAAAGTGTTGGGCACTCAAAGACACCATCAAGGACCTCGTATGGAGAGGTTAACTGTGAGGCTATGTGGATCAATCTTTCAGACAATGTCATAGCAATAACAGCTCCAGTGCTTTTACACTTTCTCTTCTTTTATATATGTTGCTTAACTATAAATAGAGATCTCAGATTTGTTTGCAAATTCTAATAATAAACTTCCGAATGATTTTTCAAGGGACCTAAATACGGACTTAAAATTGTTAATCCTATGATGTTATTTTTCTAGAACACAAGAAGCAAGATTTCGCACTTACATATAGATTAGGCCGAGACCTACGAATTTCAAGTTTGGCACAGGATTGCTAGCATTCACCCAAATTTTGGCACAGGATTACTAGTAGTTTGCGCTCTACATCATTTAAGTCTAGCATAGGATCGCTAGTATTCACCCAAAGTCTGGCACATGATTGCCAGTAGTTCAGGCTCGACATTATTTTAAGTCTGGCACAGGATCGCCAGCATTGTTTCAAGTCTGCCATAAGTTTGCCAGCATCATTTCAAGTCTGGCATAGGATCGTCGGCATTCCCCCAAAGTCTGGCACAAGACTGCTAGCAATTCAGGCTCAACATCATTTTAAGTCTGGCACAATATCACCAGCATCATTTCAAGTCTGGCATAGGATTGCTAGCATCATTTCAAGTCTGGCACAGGATCACCAGTGTCATTTTAAGTCTGGTATAGGATCGCCATAGCATTTTAAATCTGGCACAAGATCACTTGCATCATTTCAAGTTTAGCATAAGATCGTCAGCATTCGCCCAAAGTCTGGCACAGGATCGCTAGTAGTTCGGGCTTGAAATAATTTCAAGACTGGCACAAGATTGCCAGCTAATCATCAAGATCATAATGCTTACAGCTCTCATACGGCTAAATGCCCACAACTCTCATGCAGCCTATTCAAGATTTTCTATTTTACGTTAGTCCATGCACTTAATACTTAGCTCTAAATTTTATCGACGACTCATTATTAAAGTTTATTACCCAAGATGGGTCGATATGGTTGATTTGCCATTTTATATGGCATATATCCTTTTGAGCCATGAATAATTTGATTTAATCCATCTTTTGTTATTTATTAAGGTTGATTGACCTGCCTAATGTTCATCTTACCTAATATATATTGAGCTATTATTTTGCAGGAAATCATTCACAACAACTTGCATAAATTATGGGGAATATCTTTCATGTTGACCACAGGAAAAATAAAGGGGAACAAAACTATTCACCACCTCTTGTTATGAAGTGAACTTATGTAGAATCCGAAATCAAATACAATGTCTAAAAACAAGGCCCAAAATAAGGAGTACAAAATTGCAAAGTCAATTTACAAAGAGATTAATTATGAGAAATCGAGCTCTGATGAGAAACAGGCTCAATGCCTAGGGCAGATGGAATGCCCTTTGTCTGATCATCCAAAGGCTATGTGACCTGCGGACCGATTTCTTCAACGACAGCACTCTCAATAGGAGGATCTTGGCTCATGGATGTCGTACTTTTGCTGGAAGACCTAGCTTTAGTAGCCCTCTTCTTAAAGCCCTCGATGGCATCCAAAGCCTCCGGTTCGAAGAAGGAAAGATCTAGATTTGGATGTTGTTTCCACAAAGTGTACAAGAAAAGGGAGCTCGTCTTAGACTCTGTGTCTTCCGTTGCCTTCGTGGTCCGTTTAATAGTTTCGACAATAATCTGATCTTCCTCTTCTTACTTTAAGGTGATCTTTTTCCTCGCCACCTCAAATTTAGCTTTGGTAACCTCTGCCCATTGTGTAGCTGCTTCAAACCTTCATGTTACAGTGTCAAAGCCTGAAGTGCTGTCTCCCAGTCTCTTTTCATTTTGGCCAACTCCTTAATGGCTTTGTTGAGCTCTAATGTGATAGCCTCATAATTTGCCACCTCGCGAGCTTGAGCCCCCTTAGCCTTTTTCTGAGCAACCTGGCCATTTTTGCCATGTTCTCTATCTCTAATGCTTTGACAATCGTGATAACCAAGTCTTCCACCAGCCTAGCATTCCAATTTTTATAAGACAGGAGTGTTTTCCCCATCTTCTCTACTCCCAACAGACCCTAAAAGGTGAATCAAGTTAGACCTTGGAAAAGTAAGAAAGAGACAAAATGGTGAAAACATGACTCAGCAGCAAGATTTTACGTGTAGCGAAGCGCGTCAACCCTCCGCTTGAGATTTTCATTTCCAATGGTTGAGGGCTAGAGTGAGATCTTAGGATGTCCTGCAAGTTCTCCCAAACAAAATCAAAATATCCTTGCATCTCAGGGCCAAGGCCTATTTAATGCTTTTCTGCTGCCTTCTTGTGAGTTGCTCGTACTGAACCACCAGTAATCTACTTCCTCTTGCTTATCCTCTATTTCTTGGCAGGAACTGGAGGAGGTCACAACTCTAACCACCTTAATCACTTCATGAAGAGGGGTAGGAATTAGCTCTGGAAGAGGCACCACAGTTACCTTAGGAGGAGATAGATTTGGATTAGTGGGAGTTGCCACAATTACAGGACCAGAAAGGGTCGCAAAGGCCTCGTGCTCCTCAGACTCATCGGAGGTTGGGCTTTGGAAAAGAAGCTTCACTATTTCTTTGCAATCTTTGAAGTGAGTTGGACTAATTTCTTTCATCCGTCGAGCCTCGATCTCTCTAGTAAGCTCGACGTTCAACGATGGACCTAACCCATGAGCCTGAAGGAGGTTATCGTCAAACTTCAAACCACTCTGTAAACTACTGACAGCAGCAAAATGACATAACACCTCAGCCTCCTCAGCTCTAAGTGTTGGTTTTACTTTGTCAGCCCCAGCTACAAAAATAAGATGAAGTGTTAGAAATGAAATGTAAAATCACTCAAGCTCGTATGATCGCTGCTCGCTTACCCAGTGTCAAAACAAAGTCAAAATTGTGAAGAGAATGCAAGGATGGGCACGAGATGTAGACCCAACATGTCTTATACTAGCTGACATTCAATTTACCCTTAGTCTCTCCTTAAGGTAGAGCCCTTTTAAACTCAAAATTCCAAGCTGAAAGATAATAGATCCTATCTGGGGAACTTGTACTTCTTATGCTGAAGAGATGGCATAAAACCTTCATGGATGGGGGAGGAAGGTCACTCCTCAAATACATGAGTGCCAGGGAGATAAGTTAGGTATAAGAGTTTAGAGTTAGCTAGGCAGGAGAAAGCTTCAGTTTATTTAACAAGTTAATGATAAAGGGATGAACCAAGAATTTAAGCCCAGCATCGAGGTGATAAGGGCTAATCGCGATGAACCCTTGAGGAGGATGAGCTACGTGGTCATTAGGAGAAGGTGCCATGTGATGGCAACCTTTGGGAATATGGAAGCTTTCTGCTATGCCTGTGAGCTTGCACAACTCGATGGTCGAAGGATAGTGATTAAAGACTGAGCGGTTCAAAGAACCCCTAGCAATTTGCAGCCTTACACTGGGCTCGGGATGAGAAAGTGGTCGTTCGGCAACCTCGCTGGCCCTAGAAGCCACTCCAGCTAAAGGATACCTTGGTTCCCCACTGCTAGCTGAGGATTCGAGTTCAGCACTTCCTAACTAGTGGCTGTGGCATTTATGGGCTACCATCTACGTAAAATATAAGGAAAAAGGGAAATGGTCAAGCCATTGAAGGCAAATCCTTCCTGAAACAACTACTTAAATGAAATTTTCTATGTAGTAAACCATAATATGCCCTGAGCCACCGGGACAGGTACCAAGAGTATCAATGAAGCCCGATTGGGCCATTAAATCCCTAAAAGGGAAGGGAATCCAAACTAGCAATATATAGATTGAAAACTAGCCAGCAAAACATTCGACAGCAAATTGACAAACATTATCAAACCAGGCAATACCACATTCAAAAACCCACAAAAGCAAAAGAATCGAGAAAGCTTACCATGACAAAGGAATGAATCAGATCCTGAAGTAATTGGAAAGGAAGGAGATTTCTATCAAAGAACGATCGACGTGCCGCTATGGCGAATCAAGAATCAATAGAGTCAGGAGACAAGACCAGTAATTGCTATTTGAAAGTCTGAAAAACTAAAAGTACCAGTGTGCAGGAATGTGAAGGGGATGAACATTTTGTCCCACTTTTTATAGCATCAATTTATTGACCATTAGATTTGAAAATTGATCAATTGCCTGAAATTTGACAGTCCAGAAAAATTCATGGGATTCTACTTTTATCAAAATGGCAGTCCTAGGAAAATGTGCACATTAAATGAAAATAATGATGATGGGTGCAGATAGAAAGACAAAACGAGAATTCAAGGACAACTTCAAACCCCCTAGCCTTAATCAACGAGCTGTAACTATCAGCCTGTAAAGAGAACTGAGAGTTAGGAGGGCTAATGTTATGGGTAGTTTCCGATATAGGACAAAATAAGACAAATCCAATCGAGAAGGGCTTTGAATCACTTAGAAGTGTTAAGTCAACAAATAAGGGAGGTCGACTCATTGATTACGAGGTGAGCTCAGAGACAAAAGTCTGCGCTTGTTAGGCGGAACTAATCTCAGGTTATCAAGAAAGGCAAGATGCGTCCAAGATATTCACCCTGCGAGCTCGAGGATTAGTCCACAGTACCACAAATCACATGACTTATGTCCCAATCAAATGAACGACCTCTAATCTCAAGGTACAGTTAAGTCTAATCAGTAGTCAAGAGCACATCTTCCTAGCTAGCAAACTAGCCTCCAAAGGGAGACACCTATCTTGAAACCTCATAAAGTAGAATCGAGGCTGTTTGTACGTAATAGCTACATGATGTAACCGATGTACAAATTGAAAAATTACCATTGTAACCTCCCCTATTTCTATAAATAGAGTCCATTGTAAAAAAAGGACTTCAGAGAAAAAGAGGGTGAAGCACTGTTAAAATACTGAGAGAGAGGCTTGAGGGAAATCTTGTATATTGTAACTCTGCCCACCTGAATAGTGAGAACCACCGCCTTAAAGGAAAATACAATTAATGTGGATGTAGGGGCCAAACTACCTTTAGCTGAACTATGATAAAAATGCTTTTGGTGCTTATTTTCCTTCTTCTTCATTCTTTTTCCTATCTATTCACACACTCACAATTCACATTTCAAGTGTCGACTAAGATCTAGGTCCATAAAGCTAGATTTTACTGTCAACATATAGTTTTTAGCCTTTTAAGTTAACTTAAATGATAAGATTTGTTATCTTTGATAAACCATATCTAATGTTCGAATCTTACTACCAGTAATTTCAAGAAATCAGACACTTTGTAAATACTATTGTGATTTTGGTTTGCAATATATGATTGGACAAATACACTCAAGGGGGTGAATTGACATTTAAATGTTAGATTTTATTGTATTTTAATTTAATACGGGCTAACATTAATTGGGATTTTGATCTAAGATAATATGGTTAAACAAGAAATATAAGATGGCCCCAAAACTTATTAATTAGTGAACTTATTATTCTAATTAATAAGATGTGAGTTAAATTGTGTAGGCCTAATGGGCCTATTGGAGATTATTAGATAAAAACTCTAATGCTTTTATTATATAGTGAGTACTAGGCTCCTATTTGATAATTTAATTAATAATGTTTTATCTTTACCATCTCATAGACCTAGTTGTGAGATCAAGAGAGAAGAACTTAGTGCATTTGATCACATCTGATTGTGTTTTTCCAACTCAATATGTTGATGGGTTATAAATTAGGTTGTATTTTGCAATTCCTTTCAATGATATGATATTTTATGAATTCATATACAATTTAGGTCATGGAATAATTTATATTCATAATTTTATCTTCTTTCAATTCGTATCAGAGCAGGAATACATGATCTTAGAATCCATGTATTTATTTTTTTCTCTCTTTTCTGTATGTGATTCCCACATGCATCCCCGTTACCCTTTTCTTTTGAAAGTTTGACATGATACATTATGCAAGATGTAAAGATTCCTATTTTGTATTATTTTTTATGATTTGATTGCATATTTGTTTATATGGGTTTTCACTTTCAAAGTTAGACCTTTGCAACATCAAATAAGGACTATAATTTTATAATTTTTTATAATTTGTTTATTTATTGTGGTTTTATCAAACAAAAGACACTATAAGAAAAATAAGATTTTCCAATGGAATATTCCAATGGACAGAAGTCTCGTTGGAATATTCAGTTGGACTTTCTGTTGGAATGTCCGTTTTTAAAATTTTTTTCAAAAAAGGGGATATTACAACGGAATTTTCAATGGAATATTTCATTGGAATATTCCAACAGGAATTTCCGTTGGAAAACTTTTAAAAAAAATTTCAACAAAAATTCCAACGAAAATTTTCATTGGAATATATTCATTCAAAACCGTTTTTCAGCTAAAAATTTTTCAGTTTCGCACAGCCACTGCCGAGTTTCTTCTCTCTCTTCGGCCATGTTTTTTCTCTTTCTTCTCTAGTCGTTTCTTTGCCGATCCACTGTTAATTTGCTTCGCCTGGGGCCGGCTGGTCACCTTTCTCCCCCTGATTGCTCTTTCCGATGGCAGCTCAATGGCAACAGCGTCTTTCATCCCCTGTTCGGCCATTCCTCTTTCCAGCTCGTCAGTGAGGCTTTTGCCAACAGTGAGCTTACTTCCGATGCTTAGGACCCCGTTGAGCATTTCTAGGTCATCAGATTTATTTTATAGCAACTCTATAGCTAGATCTCAAGATTTTCAGCTAAAACCCTTAAGTGAGATTGTTGAAGAAATTT
>JANHAO010017761.1:0-13875 GCA_026873985.1 Saraca asoca
AATTTGGAGAAATTGATCAAAAAATTAATTGGATTAATTTTATATGCCTTCAAATGGTTTGAAGGGCATTTTGGACTTTTGCTAATATTTTGAGGGCCTACTATGTCACACGTATAACGGAGAATGATATGGCCAAAGTTTAGATATATTTAATGTCCAGGGACCAAAATATAATTTGATGAAATTGCTGGGGCCGAAATGTAGTTTATGGAAACTATAGGGGCTATTTTACAAATTAGGAAAAGTGTTTTCCTCAGCCTGAAATGACACCGTTTTGGCCAAAGGAGGTTGGCCAAAAATGACATCGTTCAGCTTCTTCTTTTTTTTTTTGGCTTTGGCTGAAGCATTTTCAACAAGTGTAAGAAAGGAGAGAGAGGTTAAAGAGGAGTTGTGTCTTCCTTGCTTGGGTTCGACGGCGTCCGGATGAGAGAGGAGGAGGAGGAGCCACCGAAAGAGTTTCGATGTTTACAGCTTCTTTCCCTTGACTTGGCTGAAGAGTTCAGCCAAGAAGAGATGTGTTCTCCATGGGTTTGGCGACATCCGAACATGTGAAGGGGAAGGAGAGCCGGAAGAGTTCTGGCAGTGCTCGGCCCATTCTCCGATCCATCCAGCTCCCAAAAGCTTGCTAGCACAAGAAGAGGAGCTATAGAGGCCATAGGAGGTGTTTCCCGACATGGATCACTGATGGAGGCAGGACGAGTGGACTGCTATGGTGACCGACCATTCTGTTGCATTTTGGACCAAAGGTTGGTTTTCTTACACCCTTAATTTGTTATTTAAGCTTTTACCTAGCTAGATCTTGGGTTGATGGTTCAGTTGCATGGAAGAATTTTTTTTTAAATTTTGACCATTTTGCCCCTGAGGTGGCTGGACAATCTTACACTTTGGCCATTGCCCATCACTATTGGCCACCGCTTACCCCCACTCATTATCATTGACCATCACCCTCCACCGCTTACTATCATTAACCACCATCTATCACCACTTACCACTATTGAGCACCATTTATCATTATTAACCACCACTTAACCAAGCAGTAAGGGAATCATCAATATTGTGATTCCATTCCCTATCTGAATCAAACAAACTAAAAAATAATAGTTACCATTATTCTTGTTCTTCTTTATTTGATTCCATTCATTTTCCATTTTCACAGGTTGAACCAAACATTCCCTTACTATGGATCAAATTTAAACTCTTATAACAAATAGTAACTTTTTCATAAAAAATGATTTTGTTAAAATGAATTTGGATAAAATTACATATAGGATCTTATAGTTAGGTTTCTGTTTATAAATAATTTTATTTTAAAAGAAATTGGGTAAAGGTTTTTTGGGCCAAATTACACTAGGTCCTTTTAGAAAGTTTAGCATACAAAATCTTTTTAATGCTCATCTCTCTCAAAAATCAAGAGAAAGTTAAGTGTGTTCACTACAAGAATCTCGAGATTTAGCAATAGAATACTAATGATGAAATTAGTGACAGAAAAATTCATCTCCAAAATCATTTATAAAAATATATTGGATATTAGGAATTAGCAAGTGGACTTAATGATAGGCAACATAAATTTTGTCACTAATGATTTAATCTAAATTTTAGCAACCAAATTATAGGCGGATCACATGATATTCAAAGTACAAGCATGAGTGAATGCTAATACGGCTAAGGATTTATCAACGAACAACAGAAAAATTTATGAAATTTAAAAACCATCACTAACTCTGTTGCTAATACTCTGTAATTATATTTTCTATTTCCAGAAATTGTATTTCTTAGTTGGTAATGAATTTAGTGATGGATATGCAGTAAATAACCAAAGTCTATCACTAAATCTACCGCCATATGAAACATACTATTTCATTTAATTTTAGCAATGAACTTATCCATTGCTAGGCTTCGTTATACCTACCCAATGAGCCCAAAATGCTCATTTCAAAATCCTTATTCATTCTTCCTCTCTTTCTTCTCCCACCATCGCTCTGCCTCTGCCTTCCATTTGAGCTTCTGTGTTGCCATTGGAACGCCTAGTGATCTTCTTTTCAAGTTATAATCAATCCTCTTTTGCTTTGATATGAAAAATGTCCCAAAAAAAAAAGATAAGGCTCTTTTTAATCCCTTTTTATGAATTTATTACTATGTATATTAATTTTGTGGTTGATTGATATTTAGGGTCATTCTTAAGTTGATATTAGTTAATCAATTTAAAATGTTGTTGTATTATACAAGTCTTATTTTTAGGGTTTAGTAAAATTTGATCTGTGAAATAGTTGACTTGTATGAAAGTGACAGAGGGTTTTCTCATGGTAGGGTTATTATATAGGATTTAGGGTTTCAAATTCAATTTTCAATTAACTTTCCCTTATTAATTTTTAGTGATTCTATTATTCTTTTTTGTTATATATTTTAATTTAGTGTAAACTGAATTAGATTGGTGTAGCTGTGTATGTTTTATGAATAAAATTGTTAAGTAATATAAATTTTATTAGATTGTTATACAATTTTTAGTACATAATTGTGGTTGTGGTGTGTTAGGGATAGAAAAATGTAGATAGAACTTTTAAAAGGGTTTATATAGATAAAATGTAGGTTTCTTATATTTATGACAAAACCTATAATACTTGGGTTTAGGTTATAGATATGCCTAATCATAAACAGTGATGTACAATAGAGTCAAACTTGGGCTTGTTGGAATTACACATAAGTTTATTCAAGGAGGAAAGGGATTCATTGCATATGCATGTATGATAGAGATATATTTACAAGTGTTGATGTAGGAATTTAGTTCGTACAGAGGGTCCCAGATTCTGGCCAATGAGGGTGAATTCACGGATCCAATGCTACTTCCAAAGTGTGAAGGGGTGAAAGGAGAGGAAGAAGGTGGTGCAATGTTTTTAACATGGTTCAGCTAAATCTGGGTGGTACCAGACCCTACGTCCATGGTGGAGCTTTTATTGATATTTTAGAAGAAAGTTTTACAGAGTTTCGGTATACAAGTTTCTAACCTCCCCCCTCTTTCTAACAATGCATTCCTATTTATAGAGGAAGGAAGAGTTACATTAATTACAAGCTACAGTTGTGTTACATCAAGAAATAAATAGAAAAGATAGTAAATCTACTGCAATTCGGCTGTTGCAGGCTTCTGTCTGAGGGGTGGGCCCCTCTTTGTCGGCTGCAAGCTAACGTACATGGGCGTCACTTGGTCTTTGCTTTGTCCGGGTGAGAATTCACCTTTTCGTGACTAGAGACTATCCGTGTAGCTATCCTAGCGCTATTTCCTTAGCACAGCGAGATCGAGGAATGTAGCAGGATCGAGAAGGATGGTCAATCACTTTGCGAGCGAATGACGTGTTCTCATTGTACTGTGGTGAGTGAGGCTATTCCCGTGGGTCATCCTCATCAAGATGAAAAACTTAGTTTCTATCAGGTTTTCGTGGCTCATGCTAGCTTATTTTGCAAAGCTGATTTTTTCATATAATATAAGCCCCCAACTCTTGATTTGTTTTGCAAACTGGGAGTTGCAATTTTTTTAAGACTTTGTTTGCATCTCCAATCAGAGTCCTTGCTTGACTGGATTATCGTTTCAGATGTCTTTTCATTTTGTTTTAGGCCATGCTTTCTTCTGTTTGCCATTTTTGGGCATTGGTGTGGCGTTGCCACTCGTTTTGGACCGTTGGATGAAGATTAGCCAGATGTCTTCTGGATCTTTTAGTGGACCGAGCTGGTCTTTTTATACCCTAAGGGACTTTTTCTTTCACCTTAGAGAAGTTTAATGGAGGAGACTGAAGCTCATTGAGACATGGATGGCCTATTGTAGAATGTTGGGAGGCATGGATAGCCTATTGCATGTGGCTTCATCACAGGATTCGTCTGGCAGGCTCCTGGGGAGTCTCGTGTTGATCTTGGGCTATCTTCCCTGGCTCCTTCTATAAAATCTAGCATGGTTGTTAGGACTCTTGGTGCCCATTTGAGCTATGCTGGGTTTGGTCTAGAAGGTACCACTGACCTGGTATGGGAAGATCACAGGAGTGGAGTTGCTAGTCTTCCTGTTGGTGGGAGTTTGCATCCTGGTTTGGCTAGCTCATCACTTTCTAGCCAGAATGGTAGTATTAGGCTTGCAAGCTTCTTGCCTTTATTTTGGTATTTCTTATTCATCTGATGTAATTTTGCCTCTTTGAGGCTTTTTTATGTGTAAACTCTTTTGTGTAGCTTCTAAAAGCTGTTTTAGATGCTTCGTGCATCGTTACTTGTATATTTTCGATGATTAATGTTGACAGTTGATTTTGGTATTTAGTCAACGGAGGCTTCAAGAGACTGAGCTACTATTCTATTAACTAATGCATGCAGAATTGCTATAATATTCAAGGGAAATAGGGGAGAATAAGAAGGAGTTTTATCGTGGTTCAGCCAAAGTTTGTCAGACCCCTACGTCCACGGTGAGTAGTATTATCTTCTTCAAAAGAGTTTACAAAAATTATCAGAGAGTGTCCTCTTGTCCGATTTTCTCTCTCTTTATAACCTTCCCATTCCCCCTTTTTATGGGGAGAGATTACAATAGATAGTATTAGTTTATTCGTATACAACTATGATTACATCTGTACAAGCATTAAATGCCAGATGACAAGTAATAAATGCTAGGCAAATCGTTGTAGGATCTTTGGGGCCTATGGGCCGACAGAGTGCTTTAGGCGACACCCATCAAGTACCTGAACGGTTCCCCAGGCATAGAGGAGAGCTTGCCAGCATCCTTACCATCTGAAGCTTCGTGATTGCATGCTTAGCGGCCTGCCTGCGAGGCCCCCGGCGGCCTTGTCTTAGTTTGGGCCACTCCTTTTCCCTTTGGGCCTTTTGTTATCTATCTGAAGGATCCCCACAACATTAACCCCCTAACTCATAGCTTGCTTTGCGAGTTGGGAGTTCCCCGTGTGCTCTCTAAGGTGAAGATACCATCTCAGTAGTTTGGTTTGCTTAACGATCGCCAGCGTATCTTTGCAATGGTCGTAGGTTGCCAATGGCATGTATTGCCTAATTTTTGTGTATTGTACAGGTGCTCGTGCCTGCTTCGGGTTTAAGGGAGAAGCTTCCTTTATAGGATTGACTTAGTCTAGATTATCAACATTTCCTTTCGCTTCATTATGGCAGTTAAGTGGGCCTGACTGGGAGGTAAACCGAGCTTTGGAGGCTTAGTGCTTGTGCACCAGGTGTGCCCGAGCTTTTTGAATGGGGGCTCAAGAGGCTTAGTGCTTATGCATCAGGTGTGCTTGAGCTATTGGATAGTGAGCTCTGGAGGCTTAGTACTTATGCACCAAGTGTGCCTGAGCTGCTTGAATGGGAGCTCTAGAGACTTAGTGCTTATGCACTAGGCGTGCCCGAGCTATTGGATAGCAAGCTTTAGAGGCTTAGTGCTTATGCACCAGGTGTGCCCGAGCTATTGGATAGTGAGCTCTAAAGGCTTAGTGCTTATGCACCAGGTGTACCCGAGCTATTAGATAGCAAGCTCTGGAGGCTTAGTGCTTATGCACCAGGTGTGCCTGAGCTATTAGATAGCAAGCTCTAAAGGCTTAGTGCTTATGCATCAGGTGTGCCCGAACTATTGGAAAACGGACAGAGCATCTTTATCTTGAGTTGTGTAGGAGTTAGCTATGTGACTTGCCTTCTTATTTTTCGCTAAGGATTTAAGTGTTTCTTCGATTTTAGCTGTTGGCATAATAATTATTTATGCTCAGCTGGCAGGCTTTTGTATTAAATGCTTAATACGCACTGGTCCGCCGGATAATGGGTTAGTTGAAGGGTTTTTTTCATCTGACGATTTAACTTATTTGATTTTAAAATCAGAGGACTCCCCCTCTTTGACCATCATTTTATCTTTCCTCTGTCTCTCTTTCTCTATGCGGAGGCCACTCATCATCTTTTTTTCAAGAATCTTGCCCTGTCTTGCTGGTGCCATCGAACAGGCCCTTAGGTTGGAGCCTCCTCACCATCGTTCAAACTCTTAAATAATCCTTCAAGCATTAAAGTGAGCTTCTGTTTCTGTGTTATTATTTTGTTTTCATTTTGAGAGCTCTTGTGAGCGCTCGGAAGGAAATAGCGATTCAAGTAGGATATTGTCTGTTCTGTTGATGGTGGCTAAGGCGTTTAAGCGATAGTGACGGAGTCGAGTCCTAAGGCTTTTATGGCCTTTCCCTTTAAGGTTCTTTCTTGTGCTTCTCTTTTTCTCCCCCTTCTTTTTTTTCTTTTTTTCTTTTGTGATATTGGGGTAGTATTGCGTTCCTCTTAGGTTCGGTAGTTCCTAGATTTTTAGGTTTTCTCATCCGGAACCTAATTCTTCCTTTTCTTCTCTTCTTTTTTTTCTTTTTTGTATATGTCTCAGTCTTCCAAATGACGCCGCCATCTGATAGCCAACGAGGACACTGAGACCCAAGAAAGTGAGGAGATACCTCATATGCGGCATGCAACTTCCCAAAGTGGCAAGGTTGCAAGTAGATTTGAAGCCTGCGGGGAACCAATAGAGTCTAGAACCATATCCCCCTTTAAGCACTTTCCTTCCACTATTAGACCCAGAGAAATAGGGGGAATCACAAAGGCATATTTTTTTTCAAGGGGCTGCCGCATGCTAGTGCCATCACCCATAGATCATGTCACACATCCTCTGCCGAGGTTTGTGGCCATCAGTGTCCACCACCTAAATGCGGGTTTTTGGTTCACCGTCCCATCATTCATTATCGATTTTTTGAACGAGCTGGGCCTTACCCCGACATAGTTGACACCTAACGCCTATTCTTCTTTAATTTCTTTCGCTCTCATCCATTTACAAAACAACCTTCCACCCCCAGCACGCGGGCCTTGTGCTTCCTTTACCAGACCAAGGGTTTCGATCAGTAGGAGGGCTTTTATTATTTGTCACCTCATTCCTCGAGGTTCAAGAAGGCGTGGCCTTATAGGGAGGCTCGAGGAAAATCAAATGTGGGTCCTTACAAAACCTGCTGTGTCTTTGTATCCTGCCCATCGTTACGCTGTCTTCAGAACTTTTCTTTTGTGGTTAATCCAAGTGAGTGAGTCAGAGAGAGGGCTAACTCTTTTATTTGTTGCCCCTCTAGTTTCTTTACTTTGTCTGATATTTCTTTATGTTTTTTGCAGAGGGCATACGAAGGGAGAGGCCAGAGTTAAGCACCAAAGAGATCAAGATTTTGGAGCAGCTATCCATCCCTGACGCTTCCTCAAGCAATTCAAGGTTTAAGGAGAACCTCCTACGGGCCTACGGATTTTCTCCTGCCCCGGGGACCACACTTATCGACAGCTCACATGATATTGGAGTTCGTGGTATAAAGGAGATTCCCCCAGTAGATTTCGATGAAGAAGTTGACATGCGTTAGGTTAACCTCATCAAGCCCCCTCTCAGGTGCAAACGGGTTGCTAGTGCTCGTGCTGATCGCCCTTCCTCTTCCTTGGCTCCTCAGAGGTCTGCTCCGGTTGTTCCACTTTCTGGCCCGGCTTTGACTCAGGTTGATCTTCCTTTCAGTCTGTCCATAATGGAGGTGACCTTACCTCTGCCAGTTCAGACCTTGCATTATGGCTCCGTCGAAGTTGAAAGGGCGATCGAGGGGTCGCAGAGCCCAGGAGGTGGTGCTTCTAATTAACCCTCTCTGAAGAGGCGAAGACTCAGCAAAGGGAAGGACCCCGCTCAAAGCTTGTCACCTCGTCCAACAGGCAGATTAGTCCATCCCTTTGAGGGGTTAAGGATCAAGACTCTGACCTTCTACAACTTTATTCATGAGAACGTGGGGCGGATCTTGGGAGAGGATGTTACATCTCTGGAGGATAACGGAACGTGAGACAACGTCTTGATGGAGATATTGGCTAGTCATTGCCTAATGGTTAGTGACACTTCCCTTCCTTATTTTCTTGCCTTATTGTGTCTTATGCTCTGACCCTTTCTCTCTTTTTTTTCAGGGGGCACTTCAGGCCATCAAGCAGAGAAAAGGATGCTTAGGCTGAGAGGCAAAGAGAGAAAGACTCAAAGCTGACCTCGCTGCCACCACCGATGAGGTGGCAGGATTGAAAAGGAAACTGGAGGATACCGAGTGTCAGTTAGGGAATGCTAACGCCGCGGCTAGGAGGGGGGACGAGGCCTTTGCACACGAGGTGGCTGACTTTGCTTCAAGGTTGCAGAGGACCCATGAGGAGTTGTAGAAAAGTAAGGGGTTCATACTCCTTCTTACCCAAGAGGTTGGGGGCTTCCAAAGGCAGTCTGAAGATGCTAGTGTGGAGGCAAGTCATGCTATTGAGAGGGAACATCGGGCTGAAGAAATAGCCATGCGCGCTAAAGAGGAGGTCATCAAGATAAAGGAAGAGACCCATGCTATGGTCGAGGAAGCTCGGACAGCTGCTACCGCCCATACTACTGATAGCTTCATGAATACCCTATGGCTACATCTTCCGAACATGGATTTTTCTTTCTTCAGCGGAGATATTTTAGATATTATTCAAGGTTTTATCGAAAGTGCAGGGATGGCTTCTCCATCTGGCGCCGGGGTTGCTGATGGTACAGATTGTCCTTCTGAGGAGAACACCGCACAGGTCAAAGTTACTTTGCAAGGGGAAAAAATGATCGGGAATGAGTTTAGCGAAGAATCATCAGGGAATGTGCCCACAGTGACCACTTCGGATGCTCAGGATCTTCCTATTTCTAAGGCCCCCTCTTCCCCCTAGGACTTTGTTACTTTGTTTTATTTCTTGTATCTGTGGTCTGTAACTAAAACATTTCACTTTAAGCTGTAAGGGGCTTTGCCTTTTTCCTTCTCTCTCCTAGTTTTACGGGTTATATGCTCCCGATAATTTATATTGGGCAAGGTGGGAACCGAACCTCTCTTTGTCTTGCAATGCAATGAATACAATTTGCTTTAATCGAAATATCATCGTTTTCACGAATTCAAGTAAACATATGCATTGCTAACTTATCAAGGTAAAGGGGAATTTATTTAATTTGAAGTACGATTACAAGTTTTCCATATCGAATTTGCTCTACTGATAATGGGGCTGGAGATGTTTAGCGTTCCAGGCCTGAGGAAGTTCCGTTCCTTCGATATTGGTAAGGAGATTTCCCCTGGCTTGCAACCTTCCTTTTACAATAAACAAACCTTCCCAATTTGGTCCTAGTGTTCCATCCCTAGGATCACGGCCTCCTGGTTGGACAATTCATAGAACAAGGTCACCTACCTTGAAACTTTGAATCTGCACCTTCCTGTTGTAATATCGAGCTATCCTCTATTGGTAGGTCGCTATTCTTAGACACACCTCATCTCTTTTTTCTTCGATGAGGTCGGTGCTAGCTGAGAGTAGCTGATCATTCTCCTTTGCATTGAAGGTGGCTCTTCGGTGTAAGGTTACCTCAAACTCAACTGGTAGCATAGCTTCTGTCCTATAGACCATCGAGAAAGGAGTTTCTCCCGTGGAGTTGCAAGCCATGGTGCGATAAGCCTATAATACTATTGGTAGTTCATCCACCCAGGCCCCTTTCTTGGTCTCTAGCCTTTTTTTTTAGGATCTACTTTATAATCTTATTAACTGCCTCTACTTGCCCATTGGTTTGAGAGTGGTCTACTGATGAGAAACTTTTTAAGATCCCAAGGTCATCACAGAACTGGATGAATTGCTCGCTGGTGAATTACGTCCCATTATCTGACACTATCTGTTGGGGAACACTGAACCGATAGATGATGTTATTCCAGGCAAACTTCTGTATCTGAGAGGATAAAATCTGGACCAATTCCTTTGCATCTGCCCACTTGGTAAAGTAATACACAGTAACTATAGTGTACTTACAGTTCTCACAACTTGTGGGGAGGGGTCCTATTAAGTCGATCCCTTAAATTGCGAAGGGCCATGGGCTAACTATTTGCTGGAGGCAAATTGGAGGAGCTCGAGGGATGTTAGTGAACCTTTGGCATTTGTCACATCTCCTGATCAGGCTGATGGCGTCCCGTTTTACAGTTGGCCAGAAGAAGCCTTGCCGAAAGACTTTTTGTGCTAACGACAGTCCTATAGCGTGATTGCCATAGTGCTCGGCATGTATTTCTTTTAGAATGATATCGCACTCAGGACCATCGATGCAGCGAAGGACCGGGCTGAGAGACCCCTTCTGTAGAATGCATCCTTTATGATGTAGTACTTTATAGCTCAGAATTGGATACAGCGTGCCTCTAACTTATCTTTAGGGGGTTCGCCGTTCTGGAGATACTTCACGATGGGGGCCATCCATGAATCATGCATTGGGGTGGTCGTCATTACGTCATTTTTTGACTCTATGCTGGGGGATGACAAGACTTTTATAGGGATTGTGTCCATGAACTTTGCATCCTTGGTCATGGCCAGGGGGCTAAAGGATTTGCGTGTGCGTTCTGAGCCTGAGGGACCTGGCTAATTTCATGCCTTCGGAATGTGCGAAGCAGTTCTTGCATCTTCTATAAGTACATAGTTATTTTCGCCCCCTTGGCCTGATACTCCCCTTTTACGTGACAGACAACTAGCTTGGAGTCGCTGAAAACCTTTAAGTTCTCAGCCCGTACTTCCTTCGTGAGGTGAAATACAGCTAGAAGTGCTTCATACTCAACTTCATTATTAGTGGCCCGAAATTCAAGCCTCAAGGCGAAATGGACTTTATGCCCTTAAGGCTGATCAATAGGACTCCTGCTCTCACTTTATGGTCACACGATGACTTGGCGGTGTAAAGCTCCCACCATGGTTCTTCTGAGGCTTCAGCTTCCTTTTTCGCCGACCCAGTAAATTTCGCTATGAAGTCGGCTAAGGCTTGTCCTTTGACCACTGATCATGGTCTGTAATTGATGTCAAACTAAGTGAGTTCGACTTCCCATTTCAGTAGTCGACCCGTGGCATCTGCCTTCTGAAGGGTTTGTCTCAGCAAGTATCGAGTTAGGACCTCGATGGAATGGGCCTGGAAGTATGGTCGTAACTTCCTTGATGCAACCACAAGGTAGTAAATGAGTTTCTCAATTAGTGTATATTTCTCTTTGGCATTTACCAGCTTTTTGCTCATATAATAAATCAGGAGCTGTATCCCGTTCTCCTTGCGGGCAAGGGCTACGCTGATGGCATGCCGTGATACTCCTAAATAATGGATAAGGACGTCAGCCTCCTGCGGTTAGAAAGAAGAGGGGCCTGGCCCATGTATTTTTTTAAGGATGAAAAAGCAGCTTCACATTCCTCTATCCATTCGAAATGCTTCACCTTTTTCAAGGCTTCAAAAAATGGCAAGCATTGGTCCGTCATTTTGGACACAAATCTGCTCAGGGCTGTGATCCGTCCGGTCAAGCTTTGGATGTCCTTTGTTCTGCTAGGCGACCTCATATCTACGTGCACCTTTATCTTCTCAGGGTTGGCCATTATGCCTCTATTATTCATCATGAACCCCAAGAATTTTTTGAAAGCTACTCCAAAAGCACACTTCAATGGGTTCAGCTTCATCTGGTATTTTCTCAAAATCTGAAACATTTCATCCAGGTCTTTTATGTGGTCAGAGACCTGCCCAGACTTGATGAGCATGTCGTCCACATAGACTTCCATGGTCTTCCCAATCTGATCTTTGAACATTACATTGACCAGTCACTGGTAAGTTGCTCCGGCATTCTTAAGTCCAAAGGGCATTACCCTGTAGCAGTATAGCCCTTTATCTGTGATGAACGATGTGTGCTGCTCATCTTGCAGTTCCATGGGTATCTGATTATACCCGGAGTAGGCATCCATGAAACTGAGGAGCTGATGGCTAGCTGTGGCATCTATGAGCTAGTCAATTCTCGGTAGAGGGAAGCTATCTTTTGGACAGGCTTTATTGAGATCCGTGAAGTCTATACATGTCTTCCATCTCCCATCCTTCTTCTTGACCAAGATAGGGTTGGCTACCCAGACTTAATAATGAGCCTCTTAGATGAACCCATTCGTCAGTAGCCTCTCCACTTCCTCCCTTAGGGCGCACGAGCGTTCTGCAGTTAGGGGCCTTCTTTTTTGCCTTACCGACTGATGGAAAGGGTCGATATTTAACTTGTGCGACACAATTTTAGGATTGATTCCCACCATATCCTCGTGGCTGCAAGCAAAAACATCTATGTTTGCCCTGAGAAAGTCCGTTAACTGGCTTTTTACACTAGGAGATAAACTACCCTCGAGTTTGAGTCATCACTGGTCACCCGCCTCATCGATCCCAATCTTTTCAAGTTCTTTGACTGATCTGGTTTCCTTCTTTGCTTCCTAGTCTCACGGGTCGAGGCCGTGGCATCTCTCGATTGAGTTCAAAGCTTGAGGCTCCTTATTGGAAGTTGCATCCATCCTTCCCCTTTTATCCCCGACCTTAATGGCATCTTCATAGCAATGCCGGGCCATGTATTACTCACCTTTCATGCAACTGACCCTGTTCGTCATGGGAAAACGGACCGTTAAAGTCCTTGTGGAGACAACCAGATCTAGGTCATTCATGGCCAGTTGCCCTAGGACTATGTTGTAAGCTGACAGGCAGTCCATAATTAAGAAATCGACTAAGATGGTGGATTGGCAGTCTTCATCTCCCAGGGTGATGGGGAGTTTAATTCGTCCCACAGGGAATATCACATCATCAGTGAAGCCAAAGAGGGGGTCAGGTGAGGATTCAAGGTTGCTTCGGCTTAGTCCCATTCGGTCAAAACATCCCTTATACATAACATTGACTGAGTTATCGATATCCAGCATAATTCTTCTCACTTCAACATTGCCAACCTTCACCCTAATGACAATAGTGGCGTTATGCGGAGACTGGACCCCCCGCTCATCATCATCTACAAAAGTGATAGACTAGGGGGCCATCTTCACCTTTTTGGTGAGCCTGTAGTGCTCGTTGCCTTTAGACAAGATGTAGCTTGCATTCTATACATACCGTTTCCATGAGCTACGTGAGGCCCCAGCAATGTGTGGTCCCCCATGGATCGTGTAGATGGTTCTGACCACCGTTGTCTATTTTTGCTCAGCACTAGAAGGTGGTTGTGTTGCATGTGGCAGAGATTACGGTTCGAGGGCCGCGTCATGTAAGCTCTTAGGTGACCCCTTCGGATAAGATCTTTGATCGTGTCCCTAAGAGATTTACATTAGAAGGTCGTATGTCCTATATCATTATGATAGGCACAAAACCTACTTGGGTCCCATTGCTTCGGGGGAGTTAGCGTGGCTTTGATCGTCCGAAGTTATCCCAGTGTTTTTTTACGATATATATTCTCTCCAGGGTGTCAGTTAGGGAGCTATAGCTGCTATAGCGGCTTTGGGGTTCAGATCGCTCTACCTTAGGTCTCTTTGTGGGTTATGCTTCCATGTTATTGACTTGATTTGTTAGGCCTTTACCGTGGCTTCTTCTTTTCCTACCCATACCAGAAGCTAAAGAGCTAGTATCGGCCTTCTGTTCGGATCCTTTTGAGCCAAAATTTTCTTTCCACTGAATCTCCTTGATGGCCCACTCATAGAACTCCTGCAAGTTCTTTACCAGGGGTTTGTATATATTTTCGTACAACTTTTCATCTCTACGAACTTTAGTTGAGATTACAGTCAGAATGATGTCATCAGAAGGACTTTCCACATTATTGACCTCACATTGAAATCTGGAAATGTAATCCTTTAGTGACTTATTCTTTCTTTAGAAGATCGTGGCTGGGTGGCGCGAGTTGTTTCTTCAGGGTCCCATACTGGTCCAGGAACTTTCCCCGGCATTCTTCCCAGCTGTTGATACTACGGGCCGGAAGACTCTTGAACCATCCCCTCGGCACATCCCTGAGGGTGGCTGGGAAGACCCGACATTTAACTAGGGGGTTGCTGGTTTGTAAGTCCATTTGAATGTCGAAGGCATCC
>JANHAO010017762.1:0-13849 GCA_026873985.1 Saraca asoca
TCAGTTAAATTTTTAAAATTGTTTCTCACTAAGATTTATGATTTAAGGCATATTATTATGTACAACATCCTTATTTCCTTATTTTCTTTTGCATTATTTCAAGATTTTTAATTACTTTACTTAAAGTTCGATTTTCTTTTGCGTTATTTCATGTCATGATCAAGTATTTAATTTCTCACTGGCTAGCCCCTAAATTTGAATGAAGAGAAAGTTTCCCTGCTGTTTGACCAGCGCATTGAGTTATAATTTTTTTTAATACACTAATGATGAGAATGTTTGAATCTTTGGAAAATTATGTGCCACGAGATTTCTTAGGTTTCAATTTATGTTTATAGAAAAATCCAGTCAACCCAAATCCTGAAATCTTAAATTACAGATTGAATATAAAGAGAGAGAGAGAGAGAGAAAGAATAAGGAGATATCAAGAGTTTTTTTAACGTGATTCGACTAAAGTCAATCGATCCCTACATCTACAATTATGTTATTTCTCTATATTTTTGGCTCAGCAGTCGTATCTATTACTTAATCTCCTTATACAATGATTTCATCCCCTTTTATAATGGTTAGGATATTATATTTTGAATATAAATTAGCTACAGATAAGTATTATGAATTAATTAGGATTATATAACAGATAAAATTGATAATTATAATGAATTCCTGTTAAAACAGGAAACGAAACGGATCTTCCTGGTTTGGTCATTGAAAAAGCATGCTACAGGCTAGGCCTTGTCCCAAGTGACTTGAAGTTACTTCTTTGACTCATGTTAGCCAGTGACCTGATCTCGTATTTGGCGACTTAATGTCTTAGTCTAGTGGCCTTAATCCTAGATGAATTGAGTCCTTATTAGCTGGACTTGTCCAATGGGCTTTTACTAGCCCATTTATATGGTACCAAAAATTATCCACAACATCAACCCCGCAGCTCTCAATGTGATCTTCAGACTGGGAGCTGTAGTTTGCTGGTAAAAGCTTTATTTGCCATACTATCGTTTAGACTTATATAATTCTGAGTTTCATATATTGAATGTTCATATGTGCATTTACCTTCATGAACGAGGTTTTTGATGAACTGAATGCTCAATAGGTTGCAGTCTCGTTACCCAGTAAGTCGCGCTTCAATTGGCAATCTAGTTGTCCTAGTAGGTCAAGCTACAGCAATCGTGTTGCTCAGTAAGTCGCGCAACAGCAATGATGTTGCTCAGTGGGTCGCACTACAGCAATCATGTTACTCAGTAGGTCATACCACAGCAATTGTGTTGCTTAGTGGGTTGCATGAATGCGGTGCCAAGTAATAGGTCGCATGAATGCGATGTCGATTAGTAGGTCACATGAATGCAGTGTCGAGTAGTAGATCACATGAATGTGATGCTAGGCAGTAGATCATATGAATGCAGTGCCAAGTAGGAGGTCGCATGAATGCAGTGCCAAGTAGTAGGTTGTATGAATGCGATGCCGAGTAGAAGGTTGCATGAATGTGGCGCTGTGCAGTATGTCACACGAATGTGGTGCCAAGTAATAGGTTCCATGAATGCAGCGCCGGGCAGTAGGTCGCATGAATGTGGTGCCAAGTAGTAAGTCGCATGAATATACCTCAGCTGAAAATGAATTGAACACCTGAGCACCTCAACTAGCAATGAATTGAGTGCCTAAACGCCTCAGTTAGCACACCATAACAATGTCTATTTGTTAAGCAAGACAATGTATATTTGTCAAGTCGACCATGACAATGTATATTTGTTAAGCAGAATAATGTATATTTGTCAGGTTAAATTCCTGGTAGATTGTGTGAGTGCTCCTCAGCTAGCAAATTATGACAACCTATATTTATCAAGCATGATAATGTATATTTGTCAAGTTAACTGTGACAATTTATATTTGTCAAGTAAGATAATGTATATTTGTTGATCAATTACAGCAATGTATATTTGTCAAGTAGGACAATATATATTTGTTAGGGTGAACATCTGGCAGATCGCGCCTCAGCTTGCAAACCATAACAATGTATATTTGTCGAATGGCAATGTAGATTTGTCAGGTTGAATGTTTAGTAGGTCACACAGATGCGCCTCAACTAGCAAACCATGATAATGTATATTTGTCGAATGGCAATGTATATTTATCGGGTTGAAGATTTATTAGTAAACACATAAAAATTTGAGGACAAATTTATTAATATCTGAATAATATTACAGAATCATGAATATGGTTCTTACTGCAAATGCCTACTCTTACTCAGGATCTCGCTGGTGTTGTTGAGCTCGTTGTCTCGCAGGTCACACCACATAGTCTTTTAAGCGACATCTCTTGATGAGATCCTCAATTATGTCTTTGAATGCCCAGTAATCCAAAGTATTGTGCCCGATTTCATCGTGATATGTACAAGACTTGCCTTTGTTTCTCAACTTCTTGGGAATCTTTATGGGATTGAGCTTCCTAAAGTCTTCCATATCCTTCTCCATTACAAATATCTTATCCTAAGTATCTGATAGGACACTATAGTTGTCATGATGACCTTGATGTTGAGGTTGCTCATTCCTGGCCTTCTTTGCAACCTGATTTTTGGAGCTATCATTCTGACTCTCTTTGCCGCTCCCATCATTGCACCTATTTTTACTCTGGTTGGAGCTATTCACCTCATCCTTCTGATTAGACTTCTTAAACCAAAAGTTTTTTCCTACCTAATCTCTTTGACAGCTCGTTCATAAAATTCACCCAAGTCCTTCATTGGAGACTTGTATATGCTCTCATATACCTTTCCATCTTTGTGAAGTCCTACTAAGATCATTGTCAGGATGCTCTCATCTATAGGATTCTCCACATTACTAACCTTAAGTTTGAACCAGGTAATGTAGTCTTTCAGTGACTCGTTCTTCCGCTAAAAGACTATCGCAAATAGGTAGGGTGGCACGAGTTACCTCTTCAGTGCTTTATATTAGTTAATGAATCTCCTCTAGCACTCTTCCCAACTATCAATGTTGTGAGCTTTGAGATTGATAAATCATATTCGAGGTATATCTCCTAGAGTGGCTAGGAAGACATAACACTTGACTAAAGGATTGGTCATTTGAAGATTCATCTGTACATTGAATGCATCCAGGTGGTCATATGGGTCGCTATCCCCATTATATTATAGGATTATGGGGATTTTAAACCTGTGAGGGAGAGGCTCTGTCTCAATCTCCTTGGTGAATGGTGTCCTTTCTTCCTAAAGATCTCGATGGTTTTGAGCCGAAGGGCACTCTTCTAACCACTATAGCCTCTAAAGTAAATCTTCTATCATTTGGTTCTGGGTTCAAGATCGGTGGCTAGAGGATTGCTGGCTCCTTCCTTGGTCATAGGAGTGGCAACCTAAGGTTTTATGCCTTCTCTACTCATGACCTTGCAAGTATCGATCTAAGATATATCCTTAATTGCTCCTATTTGAGCCTTCAACTCAACGTGAACCTCCATGTTGTTGATGATCTCCTTCATCATCCTCACAAGCTTAATGGACCTCTAACCTTGGCCTTGAGTTAATAGAGTGAGCTGAATGAGTATGATGAAATACTTTTCCAGTTGGCCTCTCTTCCTGAGCTCCTTTCCGAGGTTGTTAAAGAGCTTTTTTAGGTGCAACAGCTTTATCCTACTTTTACGAGCCCTAGGCTTGTGCCTAAGTTAGTGCCCTAACTGCCTTAGCCAACTCTCCCATCATTTTCTTAAGCACTTCATGACGTTGATGCCACACTTGCACTCTATCAATCCCAAAAACAGTAATAATAGGTTAGCAAAGGGTTGTTAGGGGCATGCCAGTGGCAACACTAGTAGTGGGGGCAACGGAAGTGCCTGCTACAGGAAGAACTGGGTCGTTTTGTTGTTCCATATTATGGTAAGGTTGGTATGTTACAACATCCAAACTCCTGGTGGTTCTTCCTTTAGCCATCATTATCAGATGGAAAGTCAAGGAGAATGCAATATAGGGCCCTTCTTCTAGCACCAAAATGTTGATAGTGAAATCTAGTCAACCCGAGTCCTGAAACCCCAAACTGTAGATTGAATGTAAAGAGAGAGAGAGAGAAAAAAAAAGAGGAAGAACAAGGAGATACCAAGAGTTTTTTAACATGGTTCGCCTAAAGTCAATTGACTCCTACGTCCATGATTATGTTATCTCTCTATATTTTTGGCTCAACAGCCGTATCTATTGCTTAATCCCCTTGTACCATGGTTTCATCCCCTTTTTATAATGGTTGGGGTGTTATAGTTTAAATGTAAATCGACTATAGATAAGTATCATGACTTTATTAGGATTACATAATGGATAAGGATTGATGGTTATAATGAATTCCCATTAAAATAAGAAATCGAACAGATCTTTCTGGTTTGGTCGTTGAGAAAATGTGCTGCAAGCTGGGCCTTATCCCTAGTGACCTGAGGTTGTTGCTTTGACCAATGTTAACCAATGACTTAAGCTCACATTTGGTGACCTAATATCTTAGTCCAATGGCCTTAATCCTGGATGAACTGGGTCCTTATTAGTTGGACTTGTCCATCGGGCTTTTACTGGCCTATTTGCATGGTACCAAAATTACCTACAACAATTTATAATATGGATATATTATGCTTTAAATTCTTAGTGGACAATTTTAAACTTTTGAAGTATGATTGCTGCATTTTTTATTAGTCCCTCATGAATATCAATTAAGCATAAGTTAATTCTAAATTGGAAGAGTGTTATCCTCGATTCAAGAGTTAATAGTACAAATACATAGAAAATAAGATAAATTAATGTTTAAAACAAATTTAGAAATTTAGAAGTTCTTCTTGTTGATTTTTTTTTAAAAAAGCAAAATGCTTTTAGCAAAAGTAAATATTCAATAATAAAATTAGTTCAGAAAAAGCAAGAGGAGTAAAAAAGATACAATTGATATATAGAAATTCTATGATCCAAAAGGAACGCTTTCTGCCTCTACTCTAATAAACTACTTTCTTTCATTTTTAGACAAAATAGATTGATCAAACTAAGTTATCATAACATAATGTGGAATGCAAATAAGTAAAATAAATAAGCGGAAGAATTTACCTACATTCAACATATTTTATCCATAATATGATGTTGATTACAATGATAGGTTCTCTTCTCCTATAAACCTTAGCCATCACTAAAATGGAAGTTCATTTTCTAAACACTAATGGGATGAATACAATAAGAGTAGGATTTTAGGAGTATGGATCTATCTTATAAAATGTTATATGGGTAATAATCTGACCCATCATCGAAAAATGCCTAATATGCCATTTGGGTCTAAGTACCATATAAAACCCAACTTTGATTCCATGAATGGATTAATAATATCTTAACATTTATTAAATAAATTTATGAATTATGTTAGATTTAAAATAAAAATTCTAATAATTTCCCACTTGGAACACATAATTTAGAAATCATTGCCACTTTAAGTAATATCAAAGTAATTATGGCAATATTACACTCATAGGTCTAAATTGAAATCATAAGTATCCAATAGTATACAACAGTATATCCGAGAGGGATATCAGCATCATACACATTGTATTCGATGTCTTGTTAACCAAAATTCAACATAAGATGTGTATAACAAGATTTACATAACAGTAAATGTAACTATATGTGAATCTTCACAGAATGGTCCTAACATCCACCCAAGATATCAAATAGGAATTAGTATTCTCAAAACACAAAATGTGCACAAAAAATGTCTCTAATAACATGTCATAATCAAAAAATATGCACAAACAACAATATATGGCAATATCATAAATATTCCATTGGTACATATCTCAAGATAAACAACAAATTTAATATGATTATAACAAATACAACATTCCCACTAATTGAAAACATCAAAAGACATATTCAAATCCATATTAATTATATGATCATGATACATTCCAATGGCCCCTTTGTTAAGGTACCTACTTTTATTGGTAGGAAAGCATCTAGGGGTGGTGAAAGTTAGGCAGAGAATTCAAACCTCTTCCCTCATGGTTTCCAATTGGTAATCAAGAACCATAGGACACCCCAATTGGCATGAAGAGCTTATATGATACTTAAAATTCCTGGTAATGGTTATAACATTTTCGTTTAGTAGTTAGATTAAAATTCTATAAAGGTTGTTGTGGACCATTAAGTTTCAAAAAGTTTTACATTGTTTTTTAAACATGCAAAAAACATGTGAAGCCTATATACAATACAGGTCCCACACTTTATTTTTTAAATGCATGTGTGAAAATACGGTGAAAACCTTTCATATGTAGATAGTACTATTCTAAAGCTATGTTTGGATGAAGTAAAAACTAAAAGAAATGAAATGGAGAGATGAAATACACTTCATCCATTTGAATGACAAGAAAAAAAATAGGAGGAAAATCTAAGGGGATGAAACTATAGTGAAAATGTTTATGGTTCCACTAGTTTTCTTTTCACACAAAAAATAGTGAGAAAATAAAGAAAAAATTTAAAAAAAAGTCAATCCTTTTAATATTACCCTTTGAAAATTTTTCATCAAAACCAGTCGATAAAGATAGGTCATGTGTAGTAGTAAAATGTCTTGCACAAAGAATAAGGGTCAGGAGTGCATAAGGGAAGTGATCTGTTGAGCATACTTTGACACTCAAGTAAGTTCTAGAGTAGAGTTTCAAAAAGTAGAATGAGAGTATATGAGTTGGTTAACTATCTAATGGCCTTTGGATGAATATTAAACAATCACGTGTCAATAATTTATTATTGATATGAGCGAGATTATCACCTTACATAATTAGGGATGTAGTTACACCATTCATACATAACTTCCTATGTGTAAATTCAAATCCCCTCATTGTATTGCAGATTATCGGTGAATTGTTTTACTATTCTTGGGTCTATTCATTGTATTCTAGCCCAATTGGTTTGCCACTACCTGAACACTACAAAAATAATTACCTTTAGTGGTAGTTTAATAGCGGAGATTTGTCTAAATTGCCACTAAAGACACAAGCAAGTGGTTAGAGACTTTTTTTTAATGATGATTCAATAAAATCGTTGCTAATTACTTGTCCTTTGTGGCAGTTCAATGACTGCGGTTCCTATAAATTACCGCTAAAGGCTTGGCTAAGTCAAGTGATCTGCGTTTGACTCCTTTGAAAAGCAAGTGGTTAAAATCGCTGGAAACTGTAATGTTTAACAACGGTTATTTAATGGTGATTGTTTCTGAACCACCGCTAAGGATGTGCTGCAATACTGAAATCTGATCTCCCTTTTTCCATTCGCAAAAGCCTAACTTGATTGAGCTTAGCCCCAAATTCTTCCTTTCTCTCATTTGGCTAACCCTCTCACCCTCAATAGACAAGCTTTTCCTCCCAAATTGTATCCCACTTTGTCAACTATCACCCCACTTCCTTCTCGATCTATGCTAGCCCCATCGTCATCAATTGGGATTGCCCCAATCAAACCATCTCTAGCTCTGGTGTTGATTTGATTAACCTAGAAAGATAATAGCATTGGTCAACTGCAATACTACTAGGTTAGTGATAGATAATTGAAGATATTAAATTTTTTTAATTTCGTATAGGCTATATGATAGTTTTGAGACTGTAAATGGTCAGATAGAGTACTTTGTTTTATTCATTTGTTTCTAATGAGAATCTCTTATATAATTAGATTTGGGTGAACTAGTACTCAAGTATGTGCAATAGCTGAAAGTTTCTTATGTATGTTATAGTTGTACCATTCAAATTAGAGCTCTTTGTTGATGCTATGTTGATATTGTCTTATACGCTAGCTTGTAATGGGTCAATATGATTTGAGTTATTTATGTTAATTGATATTAGAGGATCAAAATTATATTAACAAATTAGATGATCTAAATTCAAGTTCTTCAATATGATTTAAGCTTAAATGTAATACCTGAAAAAAAATGAAAAAAAAAATGACACAAGTACTAAACTGAAAAATTAATAGGGACTAAACTAAAATGTTTCGAAAGGATGGGCAATAGTGAAAGTCAGCTATAAGTTTTAGGGTCAAAATTCGGCCTAGCCAGTAGCCAGTCATCGACTTTTTTTTTATGTTGGCCAGCCCCCTGAAAACGAGCCCTCCTTCTTCCCCGATTTCTCCATTTCTCTGGTTCTCTTTGGAAGTTTCCAAGCTTCATGTCTTGTCAACGTTCCTTCAGCTACTGGCCAAGCTCTAAAGTTTTGTCTTTGGCCGGCGGGAGCTCGGCAGCCTTCTATTGGTTTCCTTCCTCTCCGGCTGACACTCATCCCTACACCAATGAGAAAGTTTGGTTTGGCTACAACCATGGCTTCCGGTGAAGCTGTTTCATGCAGCCAATTCTGTTCTACTCATCGGTGTCCACTTTGGCATGTTTTAAGGTCAGATAAGCTATAGTAGATTAGGTTCTCTTCCCTTCCCTATTTCAGCTTACCTGTTTCAACTGGTTCGACCAACCACCAGTTCTAGGCCACCGGCGAAGTCCCGGCCGACGACGAGCTACCTCCTGGAATAGTTAAACCTGGTGAGCATTTTTAGAACAAAAGATTTATTCTGTAGTAACCATGTATTAAGGTATCAAGTTTATTGTGTAGAAACCCTTCTATGTATAATTCCTAAAAAATGGCTTTTGTTGATAAATTGGTTTAGAAACCTCCTTGGAAAAGTGTTGAGAAAGTTAATACCCTGATTGTCAGGTCATAGCGAATTTTCTCCAATTAGACAGTTCAGAGTCTAAGGTGAGTAGACGATCCTACTCTCTTGATAATCCCATTAAATATGAAATGATTTTATGATATGATATTATGATTCTCTTGGAATAATGGAATTGCATTGGTATATGATATTTGGAAATGATTTACTGCGATGAGAATGCATTCTTGTTTTGCTTTGAGAAAGTGGTATTTTACTACATGATTATTTGATTTATAAATCTATTTGCACATTGTATGTGTTTATGAAAATAGGTTTGCCATGATGGAAATGAGAAAGTCTTGAACCAAAAATGTTGTTTCTATGAATAGAATATGTATGAATATTTGTTTGATATAAGCATCCATGGGTAAGTTCCCAGGAAACCCATTAAATGCACTTAAGATCAGTATATGCATTAGACACGTTTTAAAAATTGTGAGACTGGGAATCCATGCCAAACGCCCAAAAGGTTAGGCAGGGTGGCTAGTCAGAGTGCTACGAATCCACGCCAAGCGCCACGAAGGGTAGGCAGGGTGGCCAGCCAGAATGGATGAGATATGTGCTATTTGATATTATATTATTTAAATAGTTACTTGCAGAAAATTATTCTTGGATCCTAATGGTAATTGAGTACAACGATAAGGTTATTACAAGTATAGTAGTATTTTGAAATCATGGTTATTTAATTCATTGTATTTAATTTTATGATTTCAATTACTTGATTTTTATATGAGAATATATTTTTCATATGTAAATGGATTCTTATGGTGGCAAAATTGGTAAGCATATATCTATGATAACTTTATATATAAATATATATTTTCAAATATGATTTTTAATTGGGATTTTTAGGCAAGTATGGATTTGTTTACTCACTGAGTTTCAAGAAAATTCACTCCTTTCTTTTCTATGTTTTTCAGACTCAGAAGCCTCTCTAGATTCCCATCCAATGTCCCACCTTCTTTGGAGATAAACGTATAAATGGTGACGTGATATGGCAGTTAGATAGGATTGGATATACATGTGTTATGTATGTTGATTGGATGCCCAGTAAGATATAATTCATATAGTCTGGGCCACTGTTTAGTATTATGTTGTTGTACAGGTTTTGATGGGCATGTTGCCCTTTGATTTTGTGTAGGCCATGTGGCTAGATGTCCAAAAAATAGAGGGAATTCTGCCGAATTTTCGATAGATAATAAATTTATATTAGTTGGTTTATGGAAATTATGTGCATTGGTATAATATGTTAGTGTTGCATGATAAGGCTTGTAAGAGGTTTCCTGAAGGAAAGGGGTTCCTGAGGGTGGCCTTCTACGCCGGTCATGTGCCCAGTATTGGTGTGTGACAAAGTTGGTATCAGAGCATGGTTTAGGGATTAGGTGCATGGTGCATAATAGAGGTCTCCAACTGCCATGATAGGATAGGCATATCTAATTTATGTTGGTGCACCCGGGAGCACGACACGTGAATGTGGATATGTTGACTTCCACACTAGGAATATATTGAAAATCTCTGCAATTCTTAAATCTCTTGTTCCTGTCAATATGAGTGTTGTAATCTCATTGAAATGCGAATCCCCATTAGATAATAGAAAAATGATATAGAAAATAGTCATAGTGTTGGTAAAAGCCCATAAGTAAGATTATGACTTTTAGTGTACAACAATACATCGAAAGGAATATTGTCTCAGTGTTTCTGAAAAATTTTCGAGAATATAAAGAATGTGATTGAAAAGAAAGTTAAAAGAGGGGAAAACTTGATTTGAAATTATATGAGACATGCTGGTAATTAAGGAATCAGATAACCAACATAATTTGAAGGAATCTCTAGAAAATGTTACCTTATGGTATAAAAGAAAAATATCTAAAATTCCAGAAAGTATACCAAATGGGTTGTGCTAGGGTTGCATGTGAAGGAGTGCAACCAGAATCTGACTTGTCATACCAAAATTTTGGAACCCCACTATCCATTCTCAAGTCCTATAGTTGTCCTTATTTAGGTTTGTATAGCTAGTTTTTTTTTAGAATTCGAGGACAAATTCTTTTAATGGGGAGAAGAGTTTGTAATACCTGAAAAAAAATGACACAAGGACTAAACTGAAAAGTTTCGAAAGGATGGGAAATAGTGAAAGTCAACTATAAGTTTTGGGGTCAAAATAGAAAATTTAGAAATATATAATAGGGGAGATCGGCCTAGCCAGTAGTCGGTCATTGGCTTTTTTTTAAGTCGGCCAGCCCCCCCAAAAATGAGCCCTCCTTCTTCCCCAATTTTTCTATTTCTCTGGTTCTCTCTGGAAGCTTCCAAGCTTCATGTCTTGTCAGCGTTCCTTCGACTACAGGCCATGCTCCAAAGTTTGGTCTTCGCCCAGTGGGAGCTCGGCAGCCTTCCGTTGGTTTCCTTCCTCTCTGGCTGACACTCATCCTTGCACTGACGAGAAAGTTTGGTTTGGCTGCAACCATGGCTTCTGGTGAAGCTCCTTCGTGCAGCCAATTCTGTTCTACTCACCGACATCCACTCTAGCATGTTTTAAAGTCAGATAAGCCAATAGTAGATTAGGCTCTCTTCCTTTCCTTGTTTTGGCTTCCCTGTTTCAGCTGGTTCGGCCAACCACCAGTTTTGGGCCGCTGGCGAAGTCCTGGTCAACAGTGAGCTACCTCCTAGTACAATTGAATTTGGTGAGTATTTCTAGAATAAAATATTTATTTCGTAGTAACCATGCATCAAGGTATCAAGTTTATTGTGTAGAAACCCTTCTGTGTATAATTCCTGAAAAATGGCTTTTGTTGAAAGATTGGTTCAGAAACCTCCTTGGAAAAGTGTTGAGAACGTTGATATCTTGATTGTGAGGTTGTAGCGAATTTTCTCCAATCAGACAGTTCAAAGTCTAAGGTGAGCAGACGATCCTACTCTCTTGATAATCCCATTAAATATGAAATGATTTTATGATATGATATTATGATTTCTCTTGGAATAATGGAATTTCATTGGTATATGATATTTGGAAATGATTTACCGTGATGGGAATGTATTCTTGTTTTGCTTTGAGAAAATGGTATTTTACTGCATGATTATTTGATTTATAAATCTATTTGCACATTTTATGTGTTTATGAAAATAGGTTTGCCATGATGGAAATGAGAAAGTCTTCAACCAAAAATATTGTTTCTATGAATAGAATATGTATGAATATTTGTTTGATATGAGGATCCATGGGTAAGTTCCTAAGAAACCCTCAAGTGCACTTGAGATTAGTATATGTGTTAGACATGTTTTAAAAATTGTGAGACTGCGAATCCATGCCAAGCACCCAAAAGGGTAGGTAAGGTGGCCAACCAGAATGGATGAGATATGTGCTATTTGATATGATATTGTTTAAATAATTACCTGTAGGAAATTATTCTTGGATCCTAATGGTAATTGAGTACAACAATAAGGTTATTACAAGTATCGTAGTATTTTGAAATCATGGTTATTTAATTCATTGTATTTAATTTTATGATTTCGATTACTTGATTTTTATATCAGAATATATTTTTCATATGTAAATGGATTATTATGTGGCAAAATTGGTAAGAATAAATCTATGATAACTTTATATATAAATATATATTTTCAAATATGATTTTTAAATAGGATTTTTAGGCGAGTATGGATTTGTTTACTCACTGAGTTTCATGAAAACTCACTCCTTTCTTTTCCATGTTTTTCAAACTCAGAAGCCTCTCTAGATTCCCATCCAGTGTTCCACATTCTGTGGAGATAAAGGTATAAATAGTGATGTGATATGGCAATTGGATAGGATTGCATATGCATGTGTTGTGTATGTTGATTGGATGCCCAATAAGATATGATTCATATAGTCTGGGCCACTATTTAGTATTATGTTGTTGTACAGGTTTTTATGGGCGTGTTGTCCTTTGATTTTGTGTAGGCCATGTGGCCAGATGTCCAGAACACAAAGGAAATTCTGCTAAATTTTTGGAAGATAATAAATTTATATTGGTTGGTTTATGGAAATTATATGCATTGGTGTAGTATGTTAGTGTTGTATGATAAGGCTTGTCGGGGGTATCCTAAAGGAAAGGGGTTCCTGAGAGTGACCTTCTATGCTCGTCACGTGCCCGGGATTAGGGCGTGACATTGAAGCTACAGTGATAATTTGAAAACTAATAGACTTTACTTAAGGCATAATCTTCTGAAGTACTTTATTTCTCTTAAAGTTTTACCCATTCTCTTTAAGTGCTTTATTTAGCTTAATTTGAGTTTGCCAGAGTGCAAGTGAGTTTTAACTTATGCATCTATCTATAGTTTCGATGAAAATTCTTTTAGTATACATTTTCTATGTAGACACTACCATTTAAGTACACCGACTACAAAGGAACATGTGTAAGCGTTTGAATGGCAATGTCTCCAAAGGCAGCAATGCTTAGTGCCTATTTAAGAATTTCACTATTTTAATTCTAGACTCTGCAAGTAGAACTCTTTGAAATTTGATAGTAACAATATTTGCCCGTTACATTTTTGGGCCATCTATTGCATGCAGTTATTTCTATTCTTTTTCTTTGGATAATTTGTGAGAATTGTCAAAATTTTTTTCTTTTTTGAGAACAATTTTTTTCTTTTGGGTTATAAACTGTTGAAGCCCTGAATAGTTTCTAATTTTTTCCTTTTTGATTTGACAATATATGTCTCTAAACCCTTAACTAAAGCTACTTTGGTCTTTAATATATTTCATTGTATTATGTGTAGAACAAATTGAAGTTGAACTAGCAACTACCTGCCACATAAGAATATATATAGTTTAAAGCACAAGGTTTGCTTCCACTCACTAATCTCACTCTACTTACTACTTTCCATTTTTTTATACAATTTTTATTGCAATGTAACTTCAGATTGTTAGTAAGGATTCATTAGATCTACATTGGGAATTTATTTAAACAATTAAAGCTGAGTCTTCTGATTTACTCCTATTAGTTTTTGTTGATGATTATTCATTTTCTTTTATCTAAGTCTGATGGAGATAATTCCATTACTGCTAAACTGGAGTATGCAGTATGCAATTACTGCTTTATCTCTAACTTTGATATTTTTAGATCCCACCATAGAAAACATTGAGGAACAGAAACCTGGGCTTCATGTTTTGAAATTTGTTGCATTAAATGTAGG
>JANHAO010017763.1:0-13849 GCA_026873985.1 Saraca asoca
TCCTTCAGATAATCAAGCTTGTAAATATCATTTAACTTTGATTTTTGTTACCTGAGCAAAAGAAAAGAATTTGAAAGCAGCGTATTTACTGTATACAAAAGGCATACAGAACCCCAATCCCCTATTTGCCCGAGCTACTAGTTGAAACACAAAAACACAAAGACAGTTGAAAACAAACACAGGACCAAGCTACACAGATCGAATGAAAATTTCATGTTACAGCTTAAACCATCGGCAAACATACATACATACGAAGAATTTCAACTCACCTTGCTAAGATACAAGTGGTGTGGTGTAAATCTGGCTTCAATCTACAACATACAGAGAGGGAGAACGAAGAAATCACAGCCGGGAGAAATGAGAGAGCGCGACAATGAAATGGTAATTCTACAGAAAAATGAAACAGGGGACGGTGATAAGGGTTTCGAAAGTTCCAATGGATATTCCAACAGATGTGAGAGTGCGACAATGAAATGGGAATTCTGTAGAAAAATGAAATAGGGGACAGTGATAAGGGTTTTGAAAATTCTAAAATAGAGCATTTTAGGAATGTAAAACACGTCATTTTACTTTTGATTTCCAACGGACAATTTCGTTGGAATGTCCGTTAGAATTACCTTTTTAAAAAAAAAAATTAAAATCAGAGAGTTTTCAATTTCCAACGGAATATTCCAACGGACACTCTAACGGATTCTGATCCTTTGGAATTTCCATATTCCAACGGATCAAAATCTGTTGGAGTGTCCAATGGAAAATGCTATTTTTCTTATAGTGCTCAGAGAACTTAAATGATCCTTTAGATGAAAAATATATTGATGAACTTACGATAATAATTAATGATTTGGACGACCATGATAAAACGGATGTAAATTACCTATTAGATTATCCTGGTGAAAATAATATAAGTTCAGAGGTATCAAGTGTAGAAGAAATTATTGCTAAAATCACTAAAAATCATATTGATGAAAAAGCTAAGGATGATATAGTAGCTTTGGAGCCTATTACACAAAAGGAAGCACTCAAAGCATTAATAACTTTTTATAATTTCTTATTGTAATATGAGAATTTAATTCCAGAGCTTTTAGATGCAATAAGAAATATTAAAGATGATATTTAATTAGATTTAAATTTTAATAAAAAAATAAATAACAATAGACTTATATTTTAGGAAAATATGATACGTAATTTTAATAAATTATTAATTTATAATATGAATGAAATCAAGGGTTATGTAAGATTTTTTAAAAAAAAAATTATCATCTTATTATTTTATCAAAATTATTAATTTAATTTATTAGTCTAAATCAAGTTAAAAAAATTATTATTTAATAGAAATTATTAATTTATTAAGTATTAATTTATAGAGATTTTACTGTAATTAAATATATTTTACAATAATACTTTTAAAATGATATTATCGGTGAAATGCAATTTAAACTTTTCATTTTGAAGAATTCATCATTTTTTTTTCTTTTGATAGAGTCCCAAAAATGGATGGCATACATATCAAGATAACATAATTTTAAAGATGCTATAGTGGTCCTAATTTATTAATTATAATCTTTTAATTATTTGTGCTCAGACGTGGTCATGAGGTAATGAAATTGTGTGCATGTAAGAATCTCTGCGCACTGGCAGCCATAGGCAAGTAAAAGTTTCATGATTATGGGCTCTGAATTGCACTTTGAAGCCCAAAATTCAAAGCATCATAGTTGATGGTTGATTCCAAAATAGTTATCAGAAAAAGGGTAATAATCCAAAAATTGTGGCCATTTGCTTCAGAATGTGATGGGAAGTTCAAATCAAAGTCAGTAAACATTTGTACCATTATATGTATGCCGCCATTGCTTTATGATTAGAAAATTATTTAAGTCATAGTTGCTTGGCAGAAATGGCTTTTAGGCCATCAGGCATGCTTGTTTTGCCTTTGTTGTTGTCAATTTCAAACGGCATAAATTAGGGGACAGTTATTATATGGAAATAGAATGACATCTTACCTACCAGTGCTTCTTACATCCAATTTAAAACATTAAAACATATTTAGCATAGCATCATCATTTAAATTTTAGAATTTGTTTTACTAAGATGATTATCATGATGATAATTAAAGACTACACCTATGTATATGTGCCATTTTTCAATCACCCACTTGTTCTTCTTCTCTTCTCTTTTGTCTTATGTGTGTGTTTTTTCCTGCATAAATTAACTGCTAATTTGATTGTTAACTGAAATAAGTGTTTAGTCATCAATCAAATTTTTTTAAAATGCAAGTTGTACTTTAAAAGATAAAATTAGATTATTATAATTATCAATGAAAAAAATTCAAAGTTTCATAAATAAGAACAAATATGATATATTATAAGTTACTTCTCCCACATATGAATCAATAATTCAAGATTGTAGTATTTTTATTGACCAATATTAGTGATTTGTGAAATTATCAACCCACAAAAAAAGGACCAATAAACAAATACTAACAACTTGCCCATCAAACATGACAGATTTTTTGTTGGGCCAGGGGTAGGCTCATCTGCAACTCAGATTTTCTGGGCCCATGGCCCATCGATTCAATGACTTTGTGGGCCTAATGGTAAATCAGTCGTGCAATTTCCTCTTTTCTATACCTACAACACTACCAAGTTGCCAAAATTATGGGCAAAAAGACACTAACTTTCATTGTGCTGTCCTTTTCTTCATAGTCAGGTGAAATCCAAATTCTCATAGGCTGTATTGCTGAAATGCATATTCCCTATCTGTTGTCGCCTCAGTTTTGTAAATTCAAGGGTAAGTCTTACTGAATATATTATATATAGAGCTCAAAGAAATTAATTCCATTCCCAAAAAGTCTTGCACATAATTTCCCTCTCCCAAAACATTATTTTAAACAAACATGAGGATAATATAATAATTAAGCTGGCAACAATGGCTGTTTCTTACTTGCCCATTATTGAGAAACTATAGATAAATCAAATGGTTGACCATTACTATAATCTATCTCCTAGAGTTTCAAGCCACATTCATGCACATAGCACCCTCTAATCCTCTAAAGTTTAGTGGAAATAACAATATAATGGGTCCCATTAATCAATTTGTACTTTTATTCAAATATTGTATATTATATTGTCAATTCATGTTTATAATCACTGTCATTCATTTACTAAATTATTGATATATATAAAACAAAGAGTGTTGGACCTAACAACGTTGTGGCACTATTTTGAATCTGACTTAGGGATAAAATATGATAAATTTATTAAAAAGAAGTTAATATTAATGACATCTCATGTTATTTTAAAATTTTTATTTTTCTTCAGTATTTTAAATTTAAAGTTAATATATTATATTTGTATATTAAGTAATCTATCATTTTTGCTATTACTAATAGAAGAAAAAGAAAGATTAGTAATTTGTTTTAAAGAAAATTTAAAAAGAAAAGGAAAGAAAGTAGAAAATTATCTTAAAAAAATAGCTCTACTTTTTTTCCCTTTATTTCTCATACAATTTAACAAAAAGACTATAGCAAACACAAAAAATTTTGGAAAAAAAAAAAACTAAATCCATGCTTTTGTCGTATTTATTGATTAATTGTTTTTTCTTGTATCCCAAACTCTCTTAAACAATCTGTTCGTTTGGATAAAGGCAAAGGAGGTGATTAGGACATAATATTAAGGAAAAGAAATTGTGTGGATATCAATCTCTTGGATCCACCCTACATTTCCTAATTTTATGATTGATTCATTTCACACTAGAGATTGCAAGACTATTGCATACACTTGTTACCCTCACTAGATATATGATAATTATCAAATGAACAAACTAAGAATAATGCTTCCATGTATGGGGGAGATTTATAATAATTTTTCTTAAAACAAGTACTTACTCTATTAAAAAATATTGTATAAAAAAATATTATTTATTAAAAATTATGAAAAATAAGAAAATTTTTATGAAAGCTACAAAAAAATTGCATCCATATGCATGTAAAGTAAGATTGCCCAAAAATCAATAATAACATATATGAATTGCACGGTGACAAAATAATTTAGATGTGAAGTTCATGTAACTTTCACCCTGGCTGAGACGTTGCTTCGTCATTTTTTAACTCCAAGGGATGAAGGAGGGCTTGTATGTCATTTCACACTTTTGCCTTTGAAGATCTCACGCGTACGAAGAATATTGTTGGGCAGCAGGTAATGTCTGAACAACGAAAAGAA
Source organism: Saraca asoca (assembly GCA_026873985.1). Lineage (NCBI taxonomy): Eukaryota > Viridiplantae > Streptophyta > Magnoliopsida > Fabales > Fabaceae > Saraca > Saraca asoca. Next base: position 4,215 of record JANHAO010017763.1, read on the forward strand.
ACGGAACAGAGGATCCGCACGACCTTGACTTTGTCAGAAGTGCTACAATTATTTTTCTCTTGCTTTTATTTTTGGATTACATACATTTCACATGGTCAGGGCGGACCTAAGTCACTCAATTTTTACTTAAAAAAAAATTATGATAAAAGGATTAATTTAAAAATTTGATAAAACTAATGGATTTTTATGTAAATATATTTAAATTTTATGGGATAAATTAAAAATTTCTTATTTTACTTATAAATTAAATTTTTCCTTACAAACTGGCCAGCATCTCTTCTTAATTTCAGATTTTCTTTAGAATCAGAAGTTTTTGTTACAACTTATCAATACGATGTAACGCATGAAACTGATTTCTCCTTGTCATTCGGACTTGGAATCCTTCTGTGCCAACTGATTTGACGACTTCTGACTTCTATCCTTTATTACTAGTTGATAAGGTCACAAGCCGAATCCTCATTCCTTCGTTTGCATAGCGTCATGCTAATCTTCTTCAGTTTCTTCTGTTGCCAGTGATGTTCACGACGAGCTTTTTAATCTTCTCAAATTCCGACAACTCAATCCCAATGAAAATAAATCATGTATTCGTCATTGTATATGATGATGTACTAACCACCATAGAAATTACGTCGCATCTTTGCTACATGAATTGGATGTAAAAACAAATAGACATAAAACAAAATAAGAAAATAAAAGAGAAGCACAAAGGAATGAAAAGGTAATATCGGGTGAATGCAAAGAAGTTTCTTATTTGTCGGTGGTATTTTTTTTAAATAATATTTTATTGATTAATTAAATAAAAAATAAGAGAAAGAAATGAAAGAAAAAATAAAATAAATTTGATAAAATCATATATTGCATAATATATAATTTAATTATATAAATTTTATTATAAATTTATAGTTATATTTATATTTTATTTGAAGATTAAATAAATAAAAAATATATATAAAAATCATAGCAATTAAAATAAAGTAACCAATCAAATAAGAGTGTGGCCAATATAAATTAGCGGGAAACAAATGAAACACCAGAAGGCAGAAGATATATAATTTCAGCTAACCCTTGAATCCATAATAAAACTTGAATTACAGGAAAACAGAGACAACTATAATAACAGGTTAAATAGTGAACCACCAAAAATCAAACAAATACACAAATAAACAAATACACCAACCCAACCAGTTTCATTTCACCAACCCCCGCAACAACAATCAGTACGAAAATTTTTCCCCACAGCACGATGTAAAAGCCTTCGTCAGAATCATCACGGTTTAACAAAACAAAACACACCCAACTTTTCTAAAACACTAAATTCCCATAAACATCAAATTCAAGAACAAAAATGAATATAAGATTGAATTAGTGCCAAAGTTCATAATTTTTACTTTCCAACAAGTTTTTTCGGAGGACATGCAAAATATTTCTGTATATTTTATGCGCTTTACTTCGTGGCTTACACTAGAATCTGATTCAAAATCTGTTCAAACGGCCTTCCATCAATGGGAATGAGAGAAGACAGAAGATTAAGAAATTGGAAGGAGAGGCTTCCCTGCCGAAATGCAAATGATGGAAGGCCAATATGTCAAAGAAGAAAGCAAATATAAACCGGTCAATGGCCTGAAACGATGAAGCAGAGGATCGAGAGGCAGAACCAGCTCGTTTTCTTTCTGTTTTTCGCCCACAAATGAACGGAAAACAATTCCGGCAGGGCCCACGGCCAGTTTTTCACCACTTTTCCTTTTCATTCATTTTCTTTCCTCAATCAAGCAGAGGAAAAATCGTCCTCTTCTTCTATTTTTTTCCTTTCCACCCTTTTTTCACTCTACCAAGCAGGCCATTGAAGTAAGATTTTCATTTCTAGGATTTCAGGAGTTCGGAAATTTTGTAGTGATTGCCTTTTAACAAATGGGTCTTTGGAATAATAAGCTGTTCATATTCTTTGAGTTGCTGAGTTCCTATTAAAAAACCTGTCCTTTTTAACCATATTATAGGTTATGCCATCTGGATTGTTAAGAAAATAATTAAAGTTTGTGTTGAAAAAGAAGGTAGAGAGAAATAGAAAAGATATTATTATGAAGTTGTATTTTATAATAAGTCAAATATGTATGTTTATAATAAAGACATATATAAGAGATACAGTTCTAATAAAACTTTAATAGATTTAAATTTATTATTTATTTTAACCTACCTAAGTTATCACTTATCCTACTTAAATTAATCACTTTAAGACTAACATGAATCATGAATCTGCTTTCTTCGTATATTTATTTGGTTGTTAATTGATTCAGCAACTCTCAAAGTTTGTTCCTTGTTCCTTCGGCCATGTAAATTTTTCTTTTTTTAATCTGATTTGGTGCTTTGCAACCTCCCTAATCCGTAATTATTTTTTAATGCAAACGAGAGTTATAAAAAAGTAGTCTTGCCCGTTTGGCTTGGAAATAATCTCTGTAGACCTTGGTCAAGAAACTAAGCTTTGAGCTTTCTTCTTTGAGAGATAAATCTGAGGTTTTCCCTCATCTGGGTGTTCACCCAGTTGACAGGATTTGGTGAATCAGCTGAACTTTGGTTTCTAACTGTATCAGGTATACTTCGCTGAAATATTGTTCTTAAATTTCTAATTCCAGAATCTAGATGAATTTTGAGTCATTTGGATTTTCTTCTGGGTTGAATTCTGTCACAGATTAATTGGATAGTTTTTTCTTTCAAGAGTCACTAAATGTTTCAATCCTATTTTGTGATTTCAATCATGCGGCTCTGTCATATTACTCCTCCTGATAATTCTACTCTTACTTCCTTTTTTCTCCCATCTGAGTCCAGGTATCATTGAAGCTTCATTGAGATTCCATCAGAGAGTAACTTGGCCTATTTTACTATTCTGTAAGGTGAAAAGTTAAATAATAAATCTTGATAGTTTTAATGAATTTCAGAATTTAATAGCATTCTCTTGGCTAAATTATGTTACTGTTTTGAATACAGACTGAAATCTATATGAGCTGACTGAACAAAAGACAAAACATGTCGTTAGTAAGATCTGCAGAGCTAGCTACTACACCTTACACTAATGCCAAGCTCTTCTCACTAAAGGGAACTGATGTTAGGCCTGACTTGTCCCCCCAAGGTTTTTGTCCTGATAAGCACAGAGCTACGTACATGGCAGAGTCTTACTCCAGTGAGAGTTATGAGAAGTATTTCAACGATTCCCCAACAGATGAACTGATAGAACCGTCTAATAGTTCTGGCATATCAGGAAATTCCATTCACCCTGGTGGAGCCTCTTCTTACCAGCTTAGAGCTAGTTCTGGTACTTCTATGGTTGCCCTTAACCCATTTGATACTTCGTTCACGTCCGTGAGACATCATGATGCCGTGCAGTCCAATTTTATATCTGATACTTTGGAAAACCAGAGCCCAGATTCACTTCACTTTGATGGTCAAATGAGATTAAAACTGCAAGAATTGGAGAGGGCACTGCTTGATGATAATGATGAAGGCGTGGATGAGGAAGATGTGTTTGGGACTGCTCAAAGCATGGAAATTCATCCAGAATGGGCAGATCCCATTCAGAATATGCTTCTTCATGACTCATCCAAGGAGTCTTCATCTTCAGATTCCAATCTTAGTAGCATCAGTATCAACAAAGAAATAACACAGATCTCTCCTCGGACCCCCAAGCAATTGCTTCTCAATTGTGCTGATGCACTTTCAGAAGGAAATGTAGAGGAAGTGTCATCTACAATAAATGAACTCAGGCAGATGGTTTCAATTCAGGGAGATCCTCCCCAAAGGATTGCGGCCTATATGGTGGAAGGACTTGCAGCTCGTTTGGCTGCTTCCGGAAAGTCTATTTACAAAGCACTGAAATGCAAAGAACCTCCCTCTTCAGACCGTCTAGCAGCCATGCAGATACTGTTTGAGGTTTGCCCGTGTTTTAAATTTGGCTTTATTGCAGCAAATGGTGCTATTACAGAGGCAGTTAAGGATGAAAAGAAGGTTCATATTATAGATTTTGACATCAATCAAGGAAGCCAATACATAAGTCTGATACAAACACTTGCTGCAAGGCCAGGTAAGCCACCCTACGTGAGATTGACTGGTGTTGATGATCCCGAGTCAGTCCAGCGATCTGTTGGGGGCCTAGAGATCATAGGACAAAGACTTGAAAAGTTGGCTGAAGTGCTAGGCTTGCCATTTGAATTCCGAGCAGTAGCATCAAGAACTTCAATTGTCACTCCATCAATGCTCAACTGTTGTCCTGGAGAATCACTAGTAGTTAATTTTGCATTCCAGCTTCATCACATGCCAGATGAGAGTGTTTCAACAGTAAATGAACGAGACCAACTCCTTCGCATGGTTAAGAGCCTGAATCCCAAACTTGTAACAGTTGTAGAACAAGACGTGAACACTAACACCACCCCTTTTTTCCCGAGATTCGTTGAAGCCTATAGTTACTATTCTGCCGTGTTCAAGTCACTTGATGCTACTCTTCCTAGGGAGAGTCAGGACAGGATGAATGTTGAAAGGCAATGCTTGGCAAGGGACATTGTCAATATTGTTGCATGCGAAGGTGAGGATAGGATAGAACGGTATGAAGTTGCTGGAAAATGGAGAGCCAGGATGATGATGGCTGGCTTCACTTCATCGCCAATTAGCACAAATGTGACTGATGCAATTAGGAAACTCATAAAGCAGTACTGTGACATGTACAAGATGAGGGAAGAAATGGGTTCACTTCTTTTTGGGTGGGAAGACAAAAACTTGATTGTTGCTTCAGCATGGAAATGACCAAGGTAATTCTTTTATTACGTGAGACTCATCTAGCTAGTAGTGGTAATGTAGTTCTTATTTGTGTAGTCTGTATGTGTAAACCTGGTCCGGATGTCTACTGAGGTATAATTAATTGATTTATCATGTAATTTAAGTATATGAGCATAGAAGGTAGTTATGCTTCCATGGCTTTTCATGACATCCATTCTTGTTGGTGTAATTTTCATTTCCTATTGCTGTCTCCTCTTTCACCAAAACTCAAATATACACTCAATATTACAAGACGGAAGCTAAGGGTTCGGTGTGGTAAACTGGTAATGATGCTATGTTTCAAATGCTATTCTTAGCACACTAATATCATGCACAGAGAGTTGGCTTCATTTACACAATCAGTAGTCTTGTATAAAAGGATGGTTTAACAATTGTGCTGCTGTAGGACGTGCACAAGGGTCTCTCTGCCAACAAAGTTTCAAAAAACTGTGTGCATCCTCTGAAAGATGATCAGGAATTGCTGGAAAATCTTTGCTGTTTGCAATTTTGAATATTGCAGCCACCTGATACCAGTAAGAAAATGATGAAATTTAAATAATTTTAATTTACAAAAATTGCAATGTATGGTGGCGTACCCCCTCATACTGGCTCCATGGGGGCTTAGATGTAGCCATTTCAATGACCGTACATCCTAAGCTCCATATATCAACAGCAAGACCAAAACAACTGGTGTTTAGAATGACCTAAATGGAAAATTTTCTGTTATAGAATAATGAATGGATAAATGAAGAAAATATTTAAAAAAAAAAAATTGGTATTTAGAAGAAACACCTCTGGTGCCATCCAATGAGGGCTTCCTTTGAAAGAAAGCACTGATGTACACGATGTCATCTGGATTTTGCAGACATAACAATCAGATAAGAGACATGTTTAGTGCTTCAAGTGCAAAAATCAAGCTTTGGGAAGAAACAAACATGTTTTGCCATTCCAAAGTCAGCAAGCTTGATTTCACCATTTGGATCTACTAGTATATTTGCGCCCTTGATATCCCTGTAAATTAAATTCATTAATATTAGTCTAAGTTCCTGAGAATTATACAGACATGAATAAAAAACAAAGACAGATTTTTGCTCTTACATATACCTGTGCGCCGTGTTTCTAGCATGCAAATAAGCCAGTGCACAGAGAATCTGCCTGGTGTAAGTTTGAATAAGAGGTTCCTTAAAAGGGCCATATTCCTGAAGCAATTTATGAACTGATCCACCAGAGATATACTCTAGATACATTGAGACTTGGCCTTTCCCCTGCAACAATTTGAGAGTTTAATTCAACATTGCTAAGCAGATTTCAAACTAATATAAGTTTTAAGATGTTTTTGTCCCTATAATTGGGTGGAAAATGTTACTTCTGAAATTCCGAGTATGAAAATCAGCACGTACCAGTTCACTTCCATAGTATTGTACAATGTTAGGATGTGAAAGCTGACTTAGCACTGCTACTTCCTATTCACAGGTTCAGCCATAAGAACATCAAACATCAGAATCAGTGGTAAACTTAAGTTTCCTCTTATCTTTTGGGACTTCTGAGAATAACACACTACATTAAACATATATTCATGAATGAGACAGGTATACAAAACTTATATTGCAAAAAAAATATATGGAAAAACCTGATTTAATTGTTTGAGACAATCTTCAGAGTTCTGGTTCTCAGAAATTGATCTCACTTCCTTTATTGCACACAGTTGTCCGTTTGTACTGTAAATGTAGTAATGCCGATCATTAGTTTACAGCACTAAGTGGAAAAAAAAAAAACTATATTTAATCATTTTGTTTCTTGATTAAGAAAGCCACAAAAGAGCAATTAAATGAGCAAGGGAATTACAAGTCACCTATTAAATCCTGCATAGACTTGGCCAAATGATCCTCTTCCTAGAAGCCTTCCTTTTATCCATTTTGACTGACAATGCAGTGATGGACTATTAACATAACAAGGAGGAAGAGGCAGAGGATGACATAATTGCCTCCACTTTTTATCAGTTGTGGTTTGAAACTCCATCTGTGAATTCTGAAGCAACTTTTCTGTCCCTTGCTGTGAAATTATGAGTCCAGAATTCCATTCAAGATCCTCGATTGCTCTGCATAGACAGATTACTAATGAACATCCCATTTTGCTCAAATTATGATAAGTGCACTCATATGCCCTTTTAACATAATCATGCATGATTTAAGAACTAAAAGTATACAAATTCAATATTCGATAATCATCAAATAACTTCTAAATATATTGTTGATGCTCCTATACATAGATATATCAATGATTATATATTAAAAAAAATTATAAATATATTTCTGCTCTATTATGTCTTTTCAAAAATAAATATATATATATATTGGGTCACCATCATGTCCATGTCGTATCATGTCATGTCTGGTATTTTTGCATGTTATAAGGGCGGAATCAATATAAATTAGATTTTGTCAAATATGCAAAAAGGGAGAAAATAATTCAACAAAAACAAACAAACGCGGCATTAGTAGAGACCAACCTGAAAGAGCCGAAATCTCCATGATCACCACTGACATTAGCATCCAAAAAAGCAGAAGTAGAAGAACCTGACGAAGGAGAGCTTGAAGTTGAAGCCACTTCAGAAGAAAACATGACATCCCTCTTATAATATTTCCGCGGCAGCAGTTCTAGTGACCTTGTTGGCCGAGGCAGAGGATATGCTTCCTTCTCTGCTGTCTTCTTTACAGTATCTGAAACATACGAAGCTTTGAGGTATCGACTTCTTGTAGTAAAATCATGGGAGACAAGGACAGTTTCGTCAAAGCTCTTAGCCTTCTCTCTCTTTTGCTTCTTTCTGGTTTTTGAAGCTTTGCTGTTGCTGTCTTTGTCGCTGTTCCTGCACTCCTCGTGTTTTTGTCTAGAATTATCTTTGGTTGTAACGGTTTGAGATCTTCTTGTCCACCATAACGGCATGTTTTACTTGTCAATATGAGACAGACAAAGGAACAGAGCAGATATTCAAAAGTAGAAATGTTGTTGGGATTTTGAGGATTTGCTTCTTCAACTTATGTATGCTATTCCACTTGCATTTGCGTGCATTGAGGAAGAAAGGTGGGACTACACAAGAAGCATTGGTAGGTCCTCTAGATTGTACCGCCCTACTCATTCTTGGAATAGAAATCTGCTTTGAGAAAGACCCCAATACTGCAACTTGCTATTGGATCATTCATGAAGGCAGCTAGCTGATAAGATATCTACATACATTGATCTTCCCTTGAAATTAAATTAAGCTACTAGAAGTGGACCATCAGCCACCTTGACGGTTGGTCTCAAAAGCCAAGCAATTTGCTGTTCATAAATGCTCAACTAAGCGATGAGATGCCACTCATTTACTTCCACAACTCAGCCTTCAGCCAATATCTCTCTACTCATAGTTGACATTTCAGTTTCAGCATCCTGTTTCTGGCACTGAGTTATGCTATTCATGAATCTTTAAGGCTGCTGACCTAATTCAAAGAACATAGAAAAAAAAAACACAAACAGTTTGTCTCCGCGCGTGGAATTCTCTGAATTTATTTTGTTCATTTGTACTTTAAAATATTGAAATTGATCAATTTGTAAATTATTTTATTAATATTTTATTCCTCTCAACTATTTTTTTTTAAATGAACAGAATTAAAATGTTTTTATTTTATAATCCTCTTTATTCTTCATTAAAGTCATAGGAATAGAGAGTTAAAATTATGTAAATAATAAACTTAGCAATATATTTCTAAATTTCATGAATCAAATAATCTAGTTATAAAATCTTGTTCAATATAATTTTATTTGTTTGGTTTAATTTTATAGCTTTAATAAAAAAAATTAAATTTATATATTAAGGAAATAAATTATATATGAAATATATTTGAGACTTTAAATGATAAGTAGATAAAAGTAAAATCAAAAAAGGTCAACACTATTGTTGGTGAAGTAAACTACATTAATTATACATGCCCTGCCATTCATGCAAAGACATCTGCATACCCTAAGCTGAATAATTCTAACAAATTACTCCTATAAGTGAAGTAATGTTGCCACTCCCATGATTATTTTTTTAAAAAAAATCTTTTATAAGAAGATCTTATTTACTTGTTTTTATAATTATAAAATATAAAATAATAGAAGATATTTTATTTATTTAATATTATATGTAGGGAATATAAAAAATAATTATTATTATTTTAAGGAGAAAATTATTTTTCCCCACTGTCAGAATATTATATATTATTTTATTAATCGTAAAATATATAAATAATATAAAATCATTTACTTATATACAAACAAATAATATTTTCTTATGAAACATGTCTTCTAATAAAACAAACCAAGCCTAAGTGCATCGTTTTTTTTTTTTTCCTTTTGCAAATTTTGGTGATCAATGCAATTTCTATTTCTTTCACTAATAAGCAACTTGTTTAATGTTATTTGCAAACACTACTAGAAATACTGAAATTTCTAGCAACATTTCCCACAATTTTAAAATTGTGTAAAACGGTGGGAAAAGAGATGCTTAGGTGGCGTTTGGTTTCAGGAAATGTTTCCTATTTTCATTTCTTGTTTTCATTTCTTGAAAATGATTTTTATTTTCAGAATTTCAAATTTTAAAAAATATGTTTAGTTTGTTTTTCTGTTTCTAAAAAATGAAAATAATGAAAATATATTTGATTTATCCATTTTCAATTAACTAAAAGTTTTAAAATAAAATAGTGAATAATAAAAAAGAATATATGTAATTATATTTATTAAAATTATAAATAATAAAATTATATATATAAGTGCACAAATTCTTAATAATATTAAATTCATTGCACTCACAAAAAATAATT